>RXPK01000203.1:224124-279267 GCA_004143645.1 Protaetia brevitarsis | reverse complement strand
TTTAAGGGGCAAATCGGACCGTGACCGCTACTTTTTCTTTGAGGTGGAACCAAAACGCAACCCATATTTTATTACTTTTTTTTTTAATTTATATTTCTTATTTTTAAACTACTGAATAATCGGAACGGCTAAAAATTAAAATCATTTTTTTTGCGTAATTTTTTTTCAATTTCACCGTAATCTTTTACTTTCAAACAACAGTATTTCGTGATTATTTTAAGTAGGTACCGATAGAGAACACCTCGAATTGTAAATTGGAAAGCGATCAAGAATAACAGTTTCGCGAGTTTAATTTCTGTTGATTACCCGAGCTGCTGGGAGTTCGTAATATAAATAATATAAAAAAGTGATCAACGTAGCTGGAATAGTTTCCTACTGGTTTTTAACAATTATTCGCCGACAAAAACTGAAATTGTACAAGATATCGGTTTGCTCTTTTTTTTTAGATTTTGTTTTCAGTGCTTGTCTAGAAAAAGAATAATTAATACTACTAACTAAATGAAGAAGTATTTTTTTTGCTAAATAAACTTAAACCACTTCATTTACGCATTTACTTCTAATTTCCGGAAAAAATGGATTTATGTATCAGATGCCCGCGACAGGCTATGAAAGTAAAATACAAGAAACAAGTAAAATAAGACGTTATATTTGGAAAAAGTAACTTAAGTTCCTGTGTGATCATATATATGTATTATGCACCCAGAGAAATGGTTTTGCCTCACTCCTTGGCTGGGAGCCTGGGAGATAACTAAAATCGTTCCAAGGGCGCAAACACAAATAACAACTGATAGCTGATCGATAGATTTATTATATTTTTATTATATAGCACTTAGAATAGGTAGCCTCGTATAGTATATATATATATATATATATATATAGAGACATAAACGGTTATAACGGAGCCCGACCAATATACGAACGGATAGTTATTAAGCCCGGACCGACGTTGTTGAGCCCACTTTCGGGCTCAACAACGTATCTAGGTAAATTTTGGTCAGAGACATCATGTGAAGGCTTCAGGAACCTCTGGGCAAATTTTCGCTCGGGCTCATAATTGTACCCCTAATGCATTCTACATGCAGCGAAAACTGTAGCGGTATTAAGCTAGATGGCGCACCAACGATTCATATATAAGCCTATAGACCCATCGGATGTTATTGAGCCCTTTGCATATTCCTCGATGTTCACGTAATCTTGTGAAGCCCGATAACTTGGCAACAATGTTCTCTTACTTTGTAACGCAAAATCAGGTTGAAAGGTTGTGTGCGATTATATTTTCTTTAAAAGTTGCAAATTTAGTTAAATTATTAAAAAAGTTTACTTAAAATTTATGTAATTTGTAAATTATAGCTTTTCATATAAACATTAAATTTATTGTGGAATTGAAACATAATTAAATTAAATATCCTTTAAGTATTTAAAATTTACTGCATTTTTTCCATAAGAAAAAATAACAAAATATATCTAACAATCGATAAAATTAGCTAGTTGTGTGAAAGGCGAAATCATTTCAATATAACTTTAAAAATATTTATTCTATCTACAATAGTTAATGATTATGAAACAAAACAAAAGGCATTTTCTATAAATAAAGGGTTTTTTAAATTTAATAACATTTTATGGGTACAGTTAAGGTTGTCACACATTAGCCCATCACAACACAGCACGGTGCTTTCAGAAACCGGGAGAGAATAAATATAAAAGAATGAACACGCGCCCACAATTCTAACACAGCACGGATCAGTGCGAACGGTACAGAAGTGGATTGTCAATGCCCGATCCCTCCCGTCACACAACGAAACGCGCCTGCTGGTAAAAGTTTAGAAGACGCAAATAATTTGTTAAAAGGGGATGAAGAATAATTACTTTACTTGGTTCAAAAATACCAATTAGTTTTGAAAATTTAAAAATCAGGTAACATTTTAAAATACTGAAAAAATTTCGTTCCATCCTCCTCCAAATCATTAAGCAAATTATAAAATTCTCCTAGATTCAATCTTTTTTGGTTAAAGGAATGAATCCGTCTGCTTTTTCTTTGTACTTTTTTCTTCTTCTGTTAATAGTAATGTGATTACTACTACCATCCGAACTGCTGCTATCACACAAATTGAATCTGATCTGTTGGTCTCCACCGCAATAATTGCGATCCACTTTCTATTGCGCTGTTTAACTGTGACGAATAATGTGCGACAACCTCTTATTTGAAAATTTCTATGTTCTAAAAATTCACCAAAATGGTATTTAAAGAAGGGCAACGTTTATTTGATGCCGTGTTTTAGAATAAATAAACATTGTTATAGATTCAAGTATTTCGTACGAGCTAGAAAAATGGCTCAATATAACTTTCTTTTCAAATAATTTAAGTATTGTGAAATCAACAAAATTTTCGAATATTGCAAACACAAAAATTTACGATATATCTTTCAAGTATTTGTTTTAATTTTTTGACCAAGACAATTGAACATTTAACTAATTAAAGTTATCTGTAGATTTTTATATCAGGATAATTCTGAAATAACCTTTAAAAAATAAATAGGAGATCTAAATCTAAGATAATTATTGTTTTAATTTTTTTATTTGATTTATATCGGTTTAGGAAGGGAGTAATTTGAAAATAATTATTACGGAAATAATATCCTAACAATCCCATGCTTTTCCGTAATTATTAAAAGTATAATTACTTAAAGAAAGATGTAAACCCTCCAGCTCTTAATTTAATTGCATAAATTTACAATCAGATTTTTTATTATTATTATTTTGGATTTCTAGCTCTAAACCTCTGCTCGAGCAATTTACTTTCACTGATATTATTATATATTATACAGGGTATTCCACGTAACTGGTTCATTAAAAGTTTATGATGTTCTATTATTTACTTATATTTGAGATTTTGGCACCAGTATCTGTTCGATTGAAACTATAAATGCAAAATACCTTAACCAAAATATCACTTTCGCTTGACCGGAAATGGATGTCAACTTTCTTATTTTAAATAGAATGATATAATTTTTTATTCATTTATGGATTCTACAACTATAAATACGTCAGTTTTCATAGCTATTCCTATAGCTACATGTTGCCGTTTTTGAGTTTATTTAAGTTTTCTTTTTTTTTTAGTCATAATCATTGCATCATTGAGAAATTAATATCTCGGTTAATACTGCAAGTAGAGACTCCAAATTTGCTGTGTTATGAATGTAGATATTACTCTAAGAAACGGTAAGCACACTTTACATTCTAACATACAGGCTGTTCAAAATTGAAGAACAAAGTAACATATTTTCAAATGCAGAAAACTCATTTTTTTTTTAAATAGAACACCCTGTATTTTAATTCGGAATTAGGAAGTAAATATCATCCCCTATCGTTTTATATAGCATTCCCTATACCTATCTTTAATAGATTTTGAGATATGAGCGATTTTTGTTATTGTGTATTTTTAGAAATCTGAATACAAAATTTAATGTTTTCCACATTAATAATAAATAATCAAATCAACATAGTAGATTGAAGCGCAATCTTTAAATAAAATAAAAAGATATATTAAAAATTTATAGTAAATAAAACAATTATGATTTTATCATTTATTACACTAAAAAAATATATTTATAAATAACATTACCCCATTTAAAATTGATATTTTTACATGTCTTTATTATTTAAAAAAGCTTTTGTAATAAAAGCGAAACGTTGTTATATATTTTTATATTTTATAAAAAAGGACCTCAAAACAAGAAAAAGAAAGAAAAACCACTCATTTTCGTAAATTATTATTTAATTTGATAACGTATCTGTTCTAAAAAATGTAATAAGGCTAAGGAACATGGGAAAAAACATACTGGCATCGGTTTTGTCATAAATAGTTAGTGGCAACACGCAGGGCTCAACAAAAACCGATGTATTTATATTACATGCACCGGGCTTTGAAATGTATGTTTATATATGCAGGGTTCAACAACTAGCCGTTCATATAGTGGGCTTTACAACATACTGTTTATCACTATATATAATATATATATATATTATATATATAATTTACATCCTACTATTCGTTGGAGCGTCCGTACATTAACATTTAACATTGATTAGAGCGTCCACCTACATAGAGCGTCCGTATACGGACGCTTTATGCATGTTCCACGTAAAAAAATTGTCTGCCATCCTATAGTATCGAAATGACCGTTATTTTAAAATTTTGGTGGACGCTTTTTTGCCCACCAATGGTCGAAAGTAATACGGCCACCGTATATCATTAGTTCACATAGTGGTTCCATGGTGGCGCTGCGAAAATCAAGACGTATAGTATTATACGATTGGTTTGTTCATTTTCTCGATTATCAAGCGTCCATTCGATTGGCAACGGTGAGGTTTGAAATTCTATATTTATTTGAATTTCGTAAAATGAATCCGTTGTAGTGACTGTATATGTAAAATTTGAGGTCATTATTTTGTAATATTTACGAAGCAATATGTAAAACAGAAAAATAATACTATATTTGATATAGTTAAGATTTTTTCTTGAGTATCTGTAATCAGTGTTGGCGTAATTAACTTCTTTTGTAATTCTGATTACTTGTAATCAGTAATCCGCTTTATGTTTAGTAATCTACAATTGCAAATCCGTAATTTGTAATTCTAATAAGCCTGATTACAAATTTATATCGGAAACTTACTGGTGCAAGTCAATTTTAACACGCTTTAGTTCAATTTTTATGTTGGTTAGCATTATAAATAAGTCATAAAGGTTATATTCTATTTAATAATATTTATGCAAAATAAGATACTTTGTATCTCTTTCACAAGAGGACGATTTTCACACAGGGTAGGGGAGGAGAATTTTTATGATGAAATATTTTTTACAACGTCGGGAGAGAGGGAGTATTAAACATGTTTTAAATGGTTAAATTAATGTTTCTGAACACCGAGGCGGGAAGGAGATGAGATTTTTTAGTGATTAAGTTAATTGTTTTCACAACACCAATGAGGGGAGGGAGTTGAAAATGTTTTAAATGATGAATTTCTCTTAAAAAAAGCCCCGTGGGTGGGGAGGGGATGAATTATTTTTCAAGTGATAAACTATTGTTTTTTCAGAACACGGGCGGGACATGCTTTAAATGATTAAATTAATATTTTTGAATTAATAACAAGTTAATTGTTTCACAACACTGGTGAGGGATGAAGGTTAAAAATGTTTAATTATTAAATTAGGTTTTTTTCAACACCGAGGTGGGGAGGAGATAAGATTTTTTTAGGGATTAAAGTTTTGTTTTTCACAACACCAATGAGGAGGGAGGATTAAAAAATGTTTTAAATGCTGAATTTCTCTTTAAAAAAAGCCACGTGGGCGGGAGGGAATGAATTATTTTTAAAGTAATGAAATATATTTTGTTTTTTCAGAATACGGAAAGACATGCTTAAATAATTAAATTAATAGGATTTTTTAAACATCGTGATGGTGAAGGGGATGAAGTTTTTTAAGTGATTAAATTAATTGCTTTGACAATACTGATGAGCGAGGAGGTTTAAAGTGGTTTAAATGAAGGAAATGCGTTTTTTTTGAAACACGTGGAGGGTAGGGAGAGTGTATTTAATATATTTAAAATAGTAAATTATTTTTTTTTGCAACGCAGAGAGGGAGGGAGGATTTTATGTTAAATATAATTCACACCCTCCACACCACGGGAGCTTTTTAAAGAAAAATGAATAATTTGAAATATTTTTAATTCTACTCCCTTGTTGGTGTTGTGAAAACATTAAATTTATCACCCAAAAAATCCATACGCTTCCCCACCTCGGTTGTTGGAAAAACACTAATTTAATCATTTAAAACATGTCTAATCCTATCTGCCTCCCGGTGATGCAAAAAAAAAAATAATTTCACATTTAAAAATAATTAATCAGCTTGTGACAGCAATTAAATAATCACTCAAAAAAATTTCATACCTTCACCAACTCGGTGTTCAAAGATATTAATTTAATCATTTAAAGGATGTTCTCTTTCGATTTTATATAAAAAAATTATTTCATCACTTTTTAAAAAAAGATTAAAGTTTTCGTGCAAAACCAATATATCAAAAAACGTTAAAATGTTATTAAAACTAATATTGTTCGTAGATCTTCATTAATCTGTGTGTTATCCTTATATTTTAATTGGGATTTTAACGAATTCTAAGGAATTAGGTAATACGTTTATATGTTCATCTGAATTTATTTTTTGCGACGATCGTTACGTTGTTTAACATGACACTGTTTCAAGTAAAGCAATTTAAATTTTATATAAACATTGAAATAATAATTACCTAATATAATTGTAAAAACCATTTTTTAAATTTTTAAATTCAACTTACACTACTAATTTCTATTATATTTTTTTCTTTCTCATAACTATGACTACATTATTTTTTATTCCACACGGAACGTTGTCAAATTTTTTTTTTTAACAATCAGTGTTTATTAATTTAATTTGAAAACGTCCGTATGGAATATAGAAATAAAGTGTAGTCACAGTATGAGAAATAGTAGTGGTGGGCACTATCGGTATTTTCAACTATCGATAGTACTATCGATGCCAATTATCCATAGTTGGCTATCAATAATTATCGATAGTCAAATATAAAGTATTATCGATAGTTGACTATCGATAACTATCGATAGTCAACGATGCTTGTAGTGTTCTATTGAATTTGGGCATCCTCCTGCGTTGTAAACTAAATATAAATATATTCGTGGTGGCACGACGACATTCAACTATCGATAGTTATCAGATAGTCAACTATCGATAGTTATCGATAGTCAACACTATCGAAAGTTATCGATGGTGCCCACCACTAGAAATTAGTAGTGAAGATTGATTTAAAATTAAAAAGAAAGGATTAGTTCCATTCAGTGAATAGTTGATGACTGATAATCCAAACGTGTATAATTAGCTCTTTATTCACACATTATTTATAAAAAAATAACGCCTTAAGACGAGATGATGCTTGTAGTGTTTCTATTGAATTTGGGCATCCTTCTGCGTTGTAAACTAAATATAAATATATTGTGGTGGGCACGACGACGTTTCAACTATTGATAGGTATCGATATCAACTATCGATAGTTATCGATAGTCAAAAACTATCGATAGTTATCAATAGTCAACTATCGATAGTTATCGAAAGCCAACTATCGATAGTTCTCGATAGTCAACTATCGACAGTTATCGATAGTCAACTATCGATAGTCAACTATCGATAGTCAAAACTATCGATCAGTTATCATAGTCACTATCGATAGTTATCCATACCAACTGTCGATAGTCAACTATCGATAGTCACCTACCGCTAGTTATTCGATAGTCAAAACTATCGATTAGTTATCGATAGTCAACTATCGATAATTATCGATAGCCAACTATCGATAGTTATAGAAAGCCAACTATCGGTAGTCAACTATCGATAATTATCGATAGTCAACTATCGATTGTATCGATAGCCAACTATCGATTGTTATTGATAGTCAACTATCGATAGTTTATCGATAGTATAAACTATCGATAGTTATCGATAGCCAACAACGATAGTTATCGATAGCCAACTATCGATAGTTACGATGGTAAAACTATCGATAGTTATCTAGATAGTTAACTATCGATTTTCAAACTATCGATAGTCAACTACTGATAGTTATCCATAGCAACTATCGATAGTCAACTACCGATAGTTATCGATAGTCCAACTATCGATAGTTATCGATAGCCAACTTATCGATAGTCAACTAACGATAATTATCGAAGCCAAAATATCGATAGTCAACTACGATAGTTATCGATAGTCAACTATCGATAGTTATCGATAGTCAACTATCGATAGTTATCGATAGTCAACTATCGATAGTATTCGATAGCCAACTATGAAAGTTATCGATAGCCAACTATCGATAGTCAATACCGTTAGTTATCGATAGTAAACTAATCGAGAGTTATCGATAGTCAAACTATCGATGGTCAACTATCGATAGTTATGATAATAGTTATCGATAGTCACTATCGATAGTTATCGATAGCCAACTATCGATAGTCAATCTACTGATATTATCGATAGCCACTACGATAGTTAACTACCGATAGTTATTCGATAGTCAACTATCGATAAGTTATCGATAGTCAACTACCGAAGTTATCGATAGTCAAACATCGATAGTTATCGATAGCAACTATCGATAGTCAACTACCGATAATTATCGATAGCAACTATCGATAGTCAACTACGATAGTTATCGATAGTCAACTACCGATAGTTATCGATAGTCAAACTATCATAGTTATCGATAGTCAACTATCGACTATATCGATAGTAAACTATCGATAGTTATCGATAGCCAACTATCGATAGTCAACTACGATAGTTATCGATAGTCAACTATCGATAGTCAACTACCGATATTATCGATAGCAACTATCGATAGTCAACTACCGAAGTTATCGATAGTCAACTATCGATAGTTATCGATAGTCAACTATCGATAGTTATCGATAGTCAACTATCGATAGTTATCGATAGTCAACTATCGATAGTTATCGATAGCCAACTATCGATAGTCAACTACCGATAGTTATCGATAGTCAAATTACGATCGTTATCGATAGTCAACTATCGATAGTTATCGATAGTCAACTATCGATAGTTATCGATAGTCAACTATCGATAGTTATCGATACCCAACTATCGATAGTTATCGATAGCCAACTATCGATAGTCAACTACCGATAGTTATCGATAGCCAACTATCGATAGTCAACTACCGATAGTTATCGATAGTCAACTATGGATAGTTATCAATAGTCAACTGCCGATAGTTATCGATAGTCAACTATCGATAGTTATCGATAGCCAAGTATCGATAGTCAACTACCGTTAGTTATCGATAGTCAAAACTATCGATCGTTATCGATAGTCAACTATCGATAGTTATCGATAGCCAACTATCGATAGTCAACTACCGATAGTTGTCGATAGCCAACTATCGATAGTCAACTACCGATAGTTATCGATAGTCAACTACCGATAGTTATCGATAATCAAAACTATCGATAGTCAACTATCGATAGTTGTCGATAGCCAACTATCGATAGTCAACTACCGTTAGTTATCGATAGTCAAAACTATCGATCGTTATCGATAGTTATCGATAGCCAACTATCGATAGTCAACTACCGATAGTTATCGATAGTCAAAACTATCGATAGTCAACTATCGATAGTTGTCGATAGCCAACTATTGATAGTCAACTACCGATAGTTATCGATAATCAAAACTATCGATAGTCAACAACGAACATATAAACGTGTTATTTAATTTGACCTATAAATCCCAGTCAGAATATATAGGATTTTAGGAGTTTTTTATCTTCAGACAACGGAATATCTCTATAACACTGCATCAAATCAAAAAAGATCTTAATAAAATTTGTTATAATGTAGGGGGCTCACTGACAACTTTGAAATCTGAAATGGGAACCCCCATTTTGTATTGCAGATTCGGATTCTACGAGGGGATCGAATTCGGCACGATTCAGTGAGCTCCCTACATTATAACAAATCTTATTCATCTTTTTTTGATTTGATGCAGTGTTTTAGAGATATTCCGTTGTCTCAAGATAAAAAACTCACTCAGTATAAATAATGCCTGTTTTGTCAAGAGCTATTTACTAGTTACTTATTACATGCATATTAAAGCATTCTTATTTTTGTGGTATCATAGTTTTTAATAAAATTATATAACAATATATAACATCACGATAATATAAAAATACAGACGCGGCCGTATGATATTAACATGACATATGGGCTAATTCTAAGTTTCAAAATTGCAACACTGCCAGACGCTCCAATGACGGTTAAATGGATCCAAGTATATGTTTGGACGCTTGATGTGTCAAAGAATGAAAATTGGTAGGCAAAAATACGGGCGCTTCATACACGATTTAATGTAAGGACGCTTCACTGTCGGTGGAGTATCAATTTGTAAATTTTAATGATCAATATTTGTCGATTTTCTGTTATTAACAGCTTTGTTACAGATATGCAATAATATATACGCAAAGAAATGGTCAATTACATGAAATCCAGCAAGTGGGCGCTCTAAACAGGTTTTCTGTACCGGACGCTCTAAAGATAGAGAGATGTAAATATATATATATATATATATATATATCCACGCACTATTTTGCGTCCATGCATTGCCATTTTACATTACATTTTGCGTCCTCGACGCAAAATAGTTTCGGCCTTATTAATCGAGTAAACCGCTAAGAAAAAAAAAATTGTCCGCGCATGCCCGTTGGTCATGCTACCACCATTGCCAGGTTTTTTTCTCATATTTTTATTCCAACCCGTTTAGTACCTAAGATGGAAAATAGGTGGAAGCAAAATAGTGCGTCATATGTAAAATTCATGTATAATTTAGTTCACACAAATGCCGATAGAGCCAAAATAATATACACATGCCGTATATTTTTATTACATACCGCGCATTATTTTGCTTCCTTCTACTTGGCAACGTCGCACACATATAGAAGAACCGATGAGGTTAGTGATTGTAAATCAATAGGTATATGTATGACACAATTTAAGAAAAAAATGTTGGAATGTTCTTTTCCTTTGACTAATGAATACATTGTGAAGCATTTGAAAAGTGTCGGTTTAGTAAGAGATGCCCGTGACTTAGATTTTCTTATAGATGTTTCTTTACAAAATGTAATAGTTACCAGAAATTTATAATTATTTAACTTATACTACCGTTTCTCTTCGAGCATTCCTTTTTTTTATACCTCTACATAACTTTTCAGTTAGGTTTCTCCCATTACTTTATTTTAGTTCAATAAGCCATGAATATCTCCCAAAACAATTACAAAATCCAGTTTGGCTACGACTATGTTTCAGATACAGTAAACAAATTCTAGAAAATGGATATCATATGATAGATTTCACTATTGTACTAAAGTCTCAACTATGTATAGACCACATAACAAATCAATTAGAATCAAAAAAACAACTTTGATCTGAGAACACTTTGCCACACGGGAAAGTGAAATCGATTATTCTTTCTTTACAATTTTCTCAATTGATTATGGTATGGTATATCATAAGTAATAGCACGGAAGAACTGCAAAGCTTGAAGTATGGCCCCTGGCGCCTCCACCAAAATAAAACATGTCATAGTCTTGCTTATCCAATAAGTGGGGAAATCAACATTTAAAATAGATTTCCAGTTCAAATATTCAAAAACTTGCATTTAGCTTAGGTATCTGATTTCTAGGATGGTACTAAATCTGGGGATGCTTCTTCATTAAAGCACACACTTTTTTAATTAAACAGTAATAAAGTGTTTTCTTTCATCGATCTCAACCGACACATAGGTTAAGTTGGGTTAGATGGTCGATGGATAGGTTCCACTGCAGTATTTTCAGATCTATGTGGTCACCTTTTTTCCTAGAAGACACACTCTATTTTTACCGTCTTAATTAGGTCTACTATCCTTGAGAGCGCCTCTTTTGTGTATCTGTTAGCTGTGGGGTTCTCCACGCCCATGACTGGAAACCTTATCCTCGCCAGGCCGTCGCATTAGCACAGTACACGAATTGGTGTTTTTTCCTCCTGACAAAATCTGCAAATTACATCTGCCAGGCCAATGTTGTACATATGCCTGTTTAGTTTGCAATGACCAGTCAGTAGACCTACTACCATTTTGACATCTTGACATCTTCCTGTCTTTACTCTTGTCAGTAGGTTTCTAGCAAATTCACGCCTTTGTCCCTTTAGAATTTCTTTTGCCTGTCTCTGTCCTGGTTACTTTTGTCACTATTCTCTGGACTTATCATGGGTCTAGGTCCTAGCTTTTAGTCCTAGTTTTATTGAGAGGGCATTTGTTATTGTTTATACATATCTCAATTGTTAATTTTTAATATGCTGTTTATGTATATTCTGTGTCGGCCCCGAGAGAGCTTGAATCCTAGTGCTGTAAACTTCTCCTAAACCCCTCACCACAAACTGCACTAAACTAGACATACAGAAATCTGCTGATGACGATAGATTTGCTATCGAAACGTACGTCCAGTTTAGTGCAGTTTGTGGTGAGGGGTTTAGGAGAAGTTTACAGCATTACCAGTACCATAGTTTGGAGTATTTTTGAATCCTAGTATTAATGTAAAATATAGATACAGTTGCCACATACTTATAAACGTCATATTGACAAGTGCTGTCCCTGCCGCTACAATTGCTTTGACACGTCAAGAAAGTAGTTCTCATCTTCTCAAATGTTATCGCTGTTACGAGCATACTTCTAACGCAATCTGTGCCACTAACATCTTTTTAGCGTGATCCACGATAAGCATATGGCATCGCTGCACGATGAAATGCATTACTTATAGACGACTTTAAACTTGAAATAGACCGACGGGTATATAAGACCCCTGTAGGTTTATCATGTTGGCATAAATAAATAAATTTGCGATTTGGTAATGCCAAAAGAAGGACCAACCTCTACGAAGGACCTTGAAAAGCCCCGCCTGGAAAAATCATCCGCTCTCTTATTTTCCTCACGTTCGAGTGGTTGGGAACCTAAGCCGATGCAGATCGGGTACGCACCTCATTTAGGGCGCTTACACAGTCCCAAATTACCTTAGACTCAGCACTTACGTAAGTAACGCCTTAAGTGTAGGCTAGTTCTATTTCTCTAACACAATGATGAATTGCAGGAAACCTCAGCCTAACTACACGTTGTATCTCTGCTGAAGCTTGGCCGTGAGAGCCGCTCTAGGGCTTCTTTGCATTTATTCCAGCTCCATGCCGTAGCCAGTTCCAGAGGCGTCTGTATACCATTTCGAGTCTGCTATCACCGGAGTGCCTTTTCGGTCCTTCTTATCTATATCTATATCTATATATGTTCCGGCTCTATATCAAGATATAATTTAACACGTTAAAACTAACAATAGGGAAAGATTACTGTTAATGTATGAGTATGTACCTAATACAGCGGATACAAAATTTTGTTGATTTTTAATTCTTTATTTCTGCAGTCATTTGTAATTAATTGAAGTAGTTGGTTCGGTGGAATTTTGTGGCTGGCTTCATGTAAAGTCCTACATAATTGTAAACAATTCGACTTGTATATGTTTATAAAATAAAAAATACCTTAATTAATTATCTAATCATTAAAGTTTATTACTACAATATCTTCCTGGACCTATGGTCTATACAACATCGTTATTATGGCCAAATGTTAATGTACTGGACAACACACACATACACCAAATGATTTCACATGCAAATATTATATCTTGATATGAATGTGCAATTTTGGTTAAAACAGATTTTTTTGTATACTGATAAATTTTAAGAACGGTAGATATTAGTGTTGCAAAAATCACTAGATATCAAAAACCGGTTAATCGATTTTCAGTAACAAACAAAAAAAAAACGGTTTTACAACTTACAACAGGAAAAAAAGCCGTGTGTATTTTTGAAATTAATTACGTTATAAATACCTGTCTTCTGATTTAAAAAACCGATTTTGGTTTTGAAAACTGGTTTTGGTTTTGAAACCGGTTTTACCGGTTACCTGGTTACACATTCTGATTTGAAAGCCATTAAATGCCACAAACAAAACCGGTTTCACATAAAACAGGTTTCGATTCGCAGCACTAGTAGATATAAAGAGAATGAAAGATTTAAACAAAAGAAGGCATAAATTTCAGGTAAATCAGCACTATTACAATACGTAGATGACCTACTTATTCTGGCATTGAATAGATTAACTGATTGAGTTGAGTACTGAATATAGATCATCTTCCTATTTCTTTAACACCGCCCCTTATTATTCCTTAGTTACGAGTAGTGTATTTCTTTACATAAAGAGGTGTTAATTCCCTTAGCAGCCTGTGTGGTATTTTTTCTGGCAGATCAGCTTTCAAGTTGATTGCTTCCCGCAATGGTGGCAACGTGGTGGGCTACCTTCTTCTCCTTGTTGTATAGTCTACATACAGGTCCATCGACGCTTATTCTATGTGAATACTACCTTGGGCGGCCGTGTCATGTTCATAGATTCGGTACCGTGCCAAGCTGTATTCGGTTGATAGCCAGCACATCCGTTGCTAAATGCCTAGATGGTTGCCTCATCATCCGTTTGTTGTGTGTTTGTCCTTACGCTGTTCCAAAGAGCCTGGTGTTTGTTTTCGATCCACTCAGTCACTGCATCACGTATCGCAGTGTTGGTTATCTCGAGAGATGGGTCACATCCAATGAATTTTATTGAAGAGGCCTTGCTAGCGTTCGCAAGTTCGTTGCATGCCCTTATGCCCTGGCACTCACACCAAAGTAACTTTATTGTGTTTAGTCAGTAGCTAAAGATTTACCAAGCAATTTAGAGCAAGTTACTTTTGAGGTTACCTAGTAGAATACTGCTTGAGAGCGGTTCGATTGTCAGATAGGATATTGATCAGCTTTGCATACCAGTTTTGGGTTTTGCTGTCCAACCATCCCCGTTCAAGATAATCTTGAAGCGTTTGTCGAAGGAGATTTTGAGAGTCATCGTATCACTGCCCATTTCAAAGATACGGTTGTGTTATGTGATTTTGACATTCCTAGGAGTATCTATATTTCCATTCTTGCCGCCCCTTTAATGTAAATAAAGGTAGTAGATTTGACATGGTTTCCGAAGTAGATTTATGCAGCTCCAGTGATGCACAAGCAAGCTAATCTTCGTCTCTTTGCGAGTTTAATAATCGTCTGCCTCTGCGTGGTCTTTGTCTACCAAATCAGGGAGCCATAGGTTAACAAACGGCTTACCAGATGTCAATCCCCATGTTTTCCTAATTGTTCTAAGGGTTATCAGTCATTCATTCATTCATTAAAGTTAGGGTAGGCACTTAATGTCCGGGCACTTGAGCTAGGTGCTCGTTGTACCATCCCTATTAATTCTCTTATTTCTACTGGAGCAGCTTGGTGTTCTCTATAAAGCCCAGTATCTTGCCTAGTGGAAACTTGAGAACCTTCGAGGGCTGCAATAAATCTCTGCCGAAATATTTCTGCCTGAGTACCTTCAGTTCCTCATATGTGCAGATTACATGGAAACTCGTTTCCTCCTGTAGTTCGCATCTTCTACACCACGGTTCGCTTACCCGGCCTATGTTGTATAGATGCTTTTTCAAGAGACAGAGTCCTGTTACCAACCCAGTAATGGTTTTAACTTCTTTCTTACCGCGCCTGAGTAGGTTATCAAGAGAATCTAACATCCCTTACATTCCATCTCCCTTCTTGCGGAATCCTTAGTAATTCCACATACGGGCTCTGGACCCATGAAGTGTCTCTTAAAGATCTCCTTGGCAAGTTCGTCGCCTATTACATTGCTCTTTATATCCTCATGTCCCGACACCAAAATCGGAGACACCATGTGTCTCGTGCCAGTGCATTGAGGGATTGTTTGCAGTCCCTAACTAGTTTTGATCTAGTTACGGGGTTCGAGACTGCCTTAATGATAGCCTGGCTGTCAGTCATTATATTAGTTTTCCTCCTCATGTAGCCCTCTTTTGCAATCATTTCTGCACAGGCTCAAATACTGCGAAGACTGTTGTATGTTCCTCGGCTTATGGATATCTTTGATTAGGACTGGGCCACAAATACCGGCTCCTGTGCCCTGGCTGGATTTGGATCCGTCCGTGAACCAATTATTATTAGCAGTGATCTCACTACATGCCTGGTCTCTGTTCGGTATGGAGATTTTCACCTTTTCAGTGAAGATAATTTCGGGTGCTATGCTACCCGTGGGCATTTGCAGCAATGGCCCGTCCAGCATTGTGCCCGTAGTATAAGTGTGCCTTCCCACCCTGAAGTTGGGATGTTACAGGTTTGTTGGCTTTCAGTCTAAGGATCGCATTCATTGCCTCCGCTCTCACATAAAGCTCCAGCGGGGGGAGGCCCACAATGGCCTCCAAAGAGGCGGTCCCTCTGCTGTTAATTGCACCAATGATACCTAGCAAGGGTTATTATTAATGCCATTAGCTATTTCATGTATTTGTCATGTGGTCAAGATGTTGATTCCCAGTTAGCTTCGAGTTAAGAACCACTCCTAAGGATTTGGATTCTTGACTGAATTGCATCTTTTCGTTATAAAGAGTTGGTGGCTTTAGGTCATTCAGCCTTCTTCTTTTCGTGAAGGAAACTGGTGTGATTTTCACAGGATGAACCTTTAGGTTTTCTTTTACACACTACCCCTTTGTTGGTTTCAAAGCCCAGTGAGTTCTGAAATGATGCTTGTAAGAAGTTTGTAATTGGTGATATTTTCTTAGCAGTTCTTTCATTTACCAAATACTTCCAGAAAAATAAGTATATTTTGTTTCCAGAGTTTTGGTTTACAGGAAAATCAGTTCCAAGGTATTTACTTCGTACCAATATTTTCCCAGATAAGCATAAAATGTGCTTTAAAGCCATAATAATTAGTAATAAATAAGACTTTATTTTTTTAACACTCATATTATGTTTCTATCAGCTTATACATACAAAATAATTCTCAAGCATTAAAAAACGGTGCTAACCTGATTTTCAATTCAGTTAGTTATCAAATTAGACCATATTTCATACAGTGTTCTCGACTGACGATATATACTTTATTTCGACTAATTTGCGTCCATCACGAAAGAACACAAAAATACAATTTTATGTTGATCCTATATTACTCCTTAAATATGCTATATTGCTTCCTATATACGTTTACTTCGACAACATGTGGCAAGTGGCGGACGCATTATACTTACAACTTTATACAAAAAAATATACAATCGGACGCAAAATAGTTAGCAATTTGTCTGAAATACGCAGTGGACGCAAAATAGATAGGTAAATGTAAGGAAGCAAAAAGTGCGTAAGATAAAAAATCGTATATTTTTAATTTTAAAGCTACAAGCGATAAAAAGTGATCAGGGCTTCATTTTTCCCGCGGTTCAATATACGTCACTAAAATGCCTTCAACTACGCTCCCTTCCGGGGACGCACTACGACCGCGTTATGAAAGGAAGCAAAATAGTTAGCGGGGATTATATATAATATATAAATATAGATAATAAAGAGAACGAGCCGGACCAATATACGAACGGATAGTTATTAAGCCCGGACCGACGTTGTTGAGCCCACTTTCGGCTCAACAACGTATCTAGGTAAATTTTGGTCAGAGACATCATGTGAAGGCTTCAGGAACCTCTGGGTAAATTTTCGCTCGGCTCATAATTGTACCCTAATGCATTCTACATGCAGCGAAAACTGTAGCGGTATTAAGCTAGATGGCGCACCAACGATTCATATATAAGCCTATAGACCCATCGATGTTATTGAGCCCTTGCATATTCCTCGATGTTCACGTAATCTTGTGAAGCCGATAACTTGGCAACAATGTTCTCTTACTTTGTAACGCAAAATCAGGTTGAAAGGGTTGTGTGCGATTATATTTCTTTAAAAGTTGCAAATGTAGTTAAATTATTAAAAATTTACTTTAAATTTATGTAATTTGTAAATTATAGCTTTCATATAAACATTAAATTTATTGTGGAATTGAAAATATTAAATTAAATATCCTTTAAGTATTTAAAATTTACTGCATTTTTCCATAAGAAAAAATAACAAAATATATCTAACAATCGATAAAATTAGCTAGTTGTGTGAAAGGCGAAATCATTTCAATATAACTTTAAAAATATTTATTCTATCTACAATAGTTAATGATTATGAAACAAAACAAAAGGCATTTCTATAAATAAAGGGTTTTTTTTTTAATTTAATAACATTTTATGGGTTCAGTTAAGTTGTCACACATTAACCCATCACAGCACAGCACGGTGCTGTCAGAACTGGGAGAGAATAAATATAAAAGAATAACACGCGCCCACAATTCCAACACAGCACGGTTCAGTGCGAACGGTACTGAAGTGGATTGTCAATGCCCGATCCCTCCCGTCACGCAACGAAACGTGCCGTGCTGTACCAGTCTAGTGAGGCTCCGCCGACCATCGCTGGCAGTCATCAAAATTGCAAGATTCTTTTGCCAGTACTTGGCGCCTGCTGGTAAAAGTTTAGAGACTCAAATAATTTGTTAAAAGAGGATGAGAATAATTACTTTACTTGGTTAAAAAAACAAAATTAGTTTTGAAAATTTAAAAATCAGGTAACATTTTAAAATAACTGAAAAAATTTCGTTCCATCTCGCCTCCAATCATTAAGCAAATTATAAAATTCTCTAGATCGATCTTTTTTGGTTAATGGAATGAATCCGTCTGCTTTTTCTTTGTACTTTTTCTTCTTCTGTTAAAGTAATGTGATTACTACTACCATCCGAACTGCTACTACACACAATTGAATTGAACTGTTGGTCTCCACCGCAATAATTTGCGATCCCACTTTCTATCGCGCTGGTTAACTGTGACGAGCTAATGTGCGACAACCTCTTATTTGAAAATTTCTATGTTCTAAAAATTCAAGCAAAATGGTATTTAGAAGAAGGGCAAGCGTTATTTGAATGTCGTGTTTTAGAATAAATAAACATTGTTAGAAGATCAAGTATTTCCACGAAACTAGAAAAATGGTTAATATAACTTTCTTTTCAAATAATTTAAGTATTGTGAAATCAATAAAATTTTAGAATATTGCAAAAACAAAAATTTACGATATATCTTTCAAGTATTTGTTTTAATTTTTTGACCAAAACAATTGAACATTTAACTAATTAAAGTTGTCTGTAGATTTTTATATCAGGATAATCTCTGAAATAACCTTTAAAAAAAATAGGATATCTAAATCTAAGATAATTATTGTTTTAATTTTTTATTTGATTTATAGTTCGGTTTATGAAGGAGTAAATTTGAAATAATTATTACGGAAATAATATCCTAACAATCCCATGTTTTTCCGTAATTATTAAAAGTATATTTACGTACTTAAAGAAAGATGTAAACCCTCCAGCTCTTAATTTAATTGCATAAATTTACAATCAGATTTTTTTATTATTATTATTTTATTACTTTCACTGATATTATTATATATTATATCTAACACTTTGGTATTGAAGAAAAAGCATCTTTTTCATGATTTTACTAGGACCACCACTCATTTCTTTTAAAAAAATGTGTTTTCCTGATCATATTTTTGTTTTCCTTTCTTTTTCTTGGATTTTAGGTACTTTTTATAAAAATATTAAAATGTATAAAGACGTTTCGCTCTTATTACAAAAGCTTTTTTAAAACATGTAAAAATATAATATATATTATATATATATATTTTTTTTGTTTAATAAATGACAAAATCATAATTGTTTTGTTTACTAAAAATTTTCAATATATCTTTTTGTTTAATTACAGATTGTGCTTCAATATCAATATCTTGAAACACAATCAACATTTGATTATTAATTAAATATGAAAATATTATTAAATTTAGTAATTGAATAGATTTCTAAAAAATATTATTGTATTTAGATATATTAATTATAAAATGAAGTTATAAGTATTTATGAAGTATGGTATGTCTGTTTCATCATTAACTGCGCTTCATTTTTCGATTATAAATTTGAATCATTTCTAGTATATAACGATTTTTAAATTTTGTTCTGTGTTCAAAAGTGTTATATTTTTAAAATCAATTAATACTTCACAAACTAAATAACTTAATTTTATGACAAATACAATATTAATGTTTTCCAACATTTAGTTATATAATAAATAATCAAAATCAACATACACTAGATTGAAGGCGCAATCTGTAAAATAAAATAAAAAGATATATTGAAAATTTATAGTAAATAAAACAATTATGATTTTATCATTTATTACACTAAAAAAATATACTTATACAGGGTATTCCACGTAACTGGTTCATTAAAAGTTTATGATGTTCTGTTATTTACTTATATTTGAGATTTTGGTACCAGTATCTGTTCGATTGGAACTATAAATGCAAAATACCTTAACCAAAATATCACTCGCGGTTGACCGGAAATGGATGTCAACTTCTTATTTAAATAGAAATGATCTAACTTTTTATTCATTTTTGGATTCTACAACTATAAATATCGTCAGTTTTTCAATTAGTTATTCCTATAGCTACATGTTGCCTCGTTTTTGAGATTAATTTAAGTTTTAGATATAACCCTAAGAAACGGTACACATACTTTACATTCTAACATACAGGGTGTTCAAAACTGAGGAACAAAGTGACATATTTTCAAATGCAGAAAACTCAATTTTTTTAAATAGAACACCCTGTATTTTAATTCGGAATTAGGACTAAAATATCATCCCTATACTTTATATCAGCATCCCTATACCTATCTTATAGATTTTGAGATAGGAGCGACTTTTTGTTAAACAGACTAAGTAGCCCTATCTTTAAATGTTTGTAGCTGGCCTGAAATGGATTCACGTCAAATTCATGTATTATTTTTGATAAACCATACAAGAATGTCTGCTGAATAGTTATTTCTATTAATATTGCGTTGTACGAAGTGTAATTACAATGATATATCATAAACACTTTTGGTTAGTCAAGTGAATTGTACATTATATGCCATTCAGAGCCAGCTACAAACACGCAAGATAGGGCTACTTAGTCTGTTTAACAAAAGTCGTTCATATCTCAAAATCTACTAATGATAGGTATAGGGAATGCTGATAATAAAACTGATAGGGGATGATATTTACTTCTTAATTCCGAATTAAAATACAGGGTGTTCTATTAAAAAAAAAAGAATACTTAGTCTGTTAACAAAAAGTCACTCATAACTCAAAATCTATTAAAGATAGGTATAGGGAATGCTCATATAAAGCAATCAGGGATGATATTTTACCTTCCTAAATTCCGAATAAAATACGGGTGTTCTATTTAAAAAATGAGTTTTCTGCATTTGAAAATATGTCACTTTGTCTCTCAGTTTTGAACACCCGTATGTTAGAATGTAAAGTGTGGATTACGTTCTTAGAGTAATATCTACATTCATAACACATAGCAAATTTGAGTCTCTACTTGCAGTATTAACCGAGAATATTAATTCTGAACGATGCAATGAATTATGACTAAAAAAAAAGAAAAACTTAAATAGCTCAAAAACGGCAACATGTAGCTATAGGAATAGCTAAGGAAAACTGACGTATTTAAGTTGTAGAATCAAAAATGAATAAAAAATATATCATCTGTTTAAAATAACAAAGTTGACATCCATTTCCGTCAACCGGAAGGATATTTTGGATAAGGTATTTACATTTATAGTTCAATCAAACAGATACTGGTGCCAAATCTCAAATAATAAGTAAATAATAGAACATCATAAAATTTTGAAATGGAACCAGTTACGTGAAATACCCGTATATAACGATTTTAATTATGTAATATTTAACATTACCATTTAAATTGATATTTTTTTACAATGTCTCATCTTAAAAAAGCGTTTTGTAAGAAGCAAACGCTTAAATTTCCTACTTTTTATAAAAAAGACCTCAAAACCAGAAAAGCAAAGAAAAACCCACTCATTTTCGTAATTATTAATTTAATGTTGATAAGTATCTGTTTCTAAAACAAAGTAAATAAGGGCTAAGGCAACATGGAAATAACATACTGGCATCGGTTTGCAGAAATAGTTAGTGGCAAACCGCAGGCTCAAACAAAAAACCAATGTATTTATATTACATGCACCGGCTTTGAAAATGTATGTTATATATGCAGGGTTCAACAACTAGCCATTCATATAGTGGGCTTCACAACATACTGTTTATCACTATATATATATATATATATATATATATATATATCTAGGTGGAGCACGGGGTTTAGGATGAATTGTAATTGTTTAGCTTTTCATAAATAAAGTGTGTGAACAAGTTGAATTAGAACATTTCTATAAATAAATAAATATTTGCTAAAAATATTTGTAGTATAGATCGGCTGTAATTTCTTCTTTTATTTTTAGCTCTATGATAAAAAAATATAGATATAAAAAAAATTGTTAGTACTTTGAAGATTTATGCCTCTTATTTTTTTATTAATTTTGCTCTTATTTCGCATTTATTATAAAAGATAGTACATATAACATGTAAAGGTATTTACATCTTTATTTATTTTTTAATATTTTTGGAAATCGTAATACAGTAGTAAATTTTCACGATTTTTGTGTTTAATATTCCCAAAAAAAAAACACATATTTACCCGAATATTTGATTTTTTTTGCTGTGTAAGAAGTAGTCTGTTAAGTAACATGAAACTGATTTACTTTTTTTTGAACCTCGTTTAATTGTGACATATTAACTTGACAACATATGACAGATATTGTTTTTTATTGTTGTTTTGTTTGAGCACATATTTTGTGGTTCTACAATTCTAGACAGCAACTACAATGGAAAATTTTATGCCAATTTTTATTTAGAATATTCTTTTTCAACTATAGAAGATAATGCATATAATTTTATTGACGATATAAAGATGTCTTCTTACACCTACTTACCTAAACAGTAATAAGTATATTAAAATTAACCATTTAAGTTAGGTACACGTTATTATTTAGCGTGACTTTTAGGAGACAAAATGCCACAATTCGATAACTATGTTTTAAGGCTGTTTTACACTTAGCTATTTATTGGCCAATTTAACATTGTTGTAACAACGTGTATAATACGTATTAAATCCGTGTTATACACGTAACAATGCTAAATTGGCCAATAAATAGCTAGGTGTAAAACGGCCTTAACACGGATTTAATAAATTGCGCAATAAATAGCTAGGTGTAAAACGGCCTTGAAAATGGCAGAACACGATATTACTTGCCTGGGAGTTATATGGGTTTAATTATGTATGTAGTAACGCATCTCCAGAATTTATCATGTCTCTTACGCGTTCGTTGATCGCCCAGATTATTCCTATACAATGAAGTTCAACAAAATAGGAAAGCCAACAAAACTTTTATATTTCCCAGAAACGATGGTTTATATAAAATTCAACACCAACGTGAGCCCGTTTGAAAGATCTTTTATATGAAACAGTACATATAAATGTGCATTGCAAAATTGGCAGTAGTATTTCCAAGTTAATTATATTCCGAAATATACTACATATGTATTAAAGGCCGCTTTACAGTTCGCAATTTGCAATGCGCATGCGATTTCGATCAGCTGTGTGCAATTTTATTGGTATTGCACGGAATTGTTCTAATATTTCATTGCCCGCAATACAAAAAATTGCGAACTGTAAAGCGGCCTTAAAAGCTTACACTTACCTTTTTGCCTTATATACCGCACGCGCCAACCCAAATACCAACATTTATATACATATTGTTGTATGTATGAAGCGCATACTGCTGTTCGTAGTAGATGTGACCTCTGCTGTATATAGGTGTCCCACGAGGAACTGCGTTGATCGATATATGAAAAAGGATATATTAGAAAATTCTGAAAATTTTGCAGTATACTAAAACGGATGTGCGCTATTGGACTAAAATATTTTTAATAATCTGACGCATGCGATTGTAGCGGAACTGACTGTCAACTTTGTTATTTTAAATGGAACACCTATATATGTTATTACATTTTTTAATTCCTCGTTTAATTTGAAATTAAGTTTGTTAAAACAAATATGTTGTTATTTTCAACGATGTTTGAAATATTTGCTTTTTTTTTAAATTTTTGACTGATGATGACGGACGAGCGCATCTGAACTTCTATAACTGTAAAGGTATTTAACTTGAAAAATTGAAAATTTGTAGAATTGTTGACCGTATAGGGTAGCACTCGAAACAGAATGAATTTTTCGAAAACGTTATACAGCGTGCCCGAAAATTACGGTTAAACTTTCGAATTGAAAATGTTAAAACTTTTTTTAACGGGGCCAATACAATGATTGAAGTTCGTGTGTTATCGTCCGAAATACGAACAAAGAAATCAGATCATTGTGATGGCTCTGTATACTCTTTCATATATCGATCGATGCAGTTCCTCATGAGACATCCGATACCTTTTTTTTTTAATCCTTACTGTGCGCGCTATACATGGTTAATTGCAAAATTTGCAGGATATACAAAGATCTGGTTTTATTGAGAATTAATGATATTGCATACAGAATTATATTCACTTATTTATATTGAAACTTTTTCTCTTATGGCTTTTTCTTTCACGTAATTCCAAATATCCTTTCCTACTTATGCTAGATCTCACTTCCAATATCTGTTTCACTTTTTGAACTATTTCCTTTGCTATACTTGGTTCTGATTCGAAATCATAATGCTTGAAAGTAATTGATGAAGGTGATTGTGAGAATAAATTACTTGCAGCTACAATATTATAATGCGTAAAGAAATAAGAACAACTACTAAAAATAGGTTCATACCTGCGTCGAACAAAGTAGTGGGAAATCCATAAGATGAACAATAAATTATTCTAAATACAGTCTTATTTTCCCTACTTTTCTCTTCTATAATATCGCACCATGCACAGAAATCCATATGATGGCTGACCGCTTCTGCCTCACCAATGCAAAACTTTGAACTTTCTGTTGCACTGGATCGATTTCTATCTTCTCCCCACTGATGCCCTAAGTGAACATCAATTTTTGAACGAACTTTATTAATGATATACACTTGAAATGATTTATACAACTGTGACTCCATAGTTGTCTTATGCACTTCCATTAGTTCTGCAGACTCTTGAAGCGAAGTCTCTAAAGAAAGCATAAATATTTTACGCAAATCTTAAAAAAAATGCTTTCATTCAAAATACCTATTGGTTTTACTACTGTAGTGTCAAACTTAATTTCATCAAAAACTGGTTCACCAGCATCAAATTCAACTTTCCCATTTTTGTGTTCTACCAAACTTAAGTAAGTAAATGAAAACTTGGCAACACATTCTTTGGGATCCAAACACGGAAAATCACGATCGACTTCACCATCATCTTCCGTTAAATACAAACCATAATGTGTAACAGGTTTTAATGGAATGTCCCCATGTACTGTACTAAAATATACAGCGTATTTTAGACTCAAATACGCTTCGTGAAGTGATAAATTTCAGAAAAAATTAGTTATCTGACAATAAAACGTATAGAAACGGGTGTCCACACTTAAGTGTGCACTATTGATCGGTCAAATGGGCATAGTTGTACTATTTTTTATGGCAGTTACAATTATGAAAACAGAAAAACAATTGAGCATCGCGTTCTTTAGATATTCGTGCAATTTTTTTTAATGGAACGCCCTGTATATTATACCTATCTCTATCGCTTCTTCTACAATCAGTGATTTTCCAAAATGTAGTTTTTAATTAATATTTAGTTAATAGCAGGCGGGTAAAAAACATCTTTAATTTTAAAAGCATATAAAAAAACTAAATCCAGTATGAAAAATATCCTTACTTTATAGTTTCATACGTACTGCTGCTGAGGAAATAGGTATATCATATTCATCAATACAGCGCATTCTTTCAAAACATTAAATGTACGCACACGGCTAACATCCTGCAAGCGTTTCATCCTGACGATGAAGCCCGCCGTCTTGGTTTTTAGGAACCAATATTAATATTGCTTCAAGAAGACCCAAAGTTTTTGCAAAAATATTTTAACAGATGAGTCAAATTTACCAGAGAACAGTACCTCTGTTTGATCGGAGATATTGTTGGTACCAAATGGATGAGGCATCAATTCATTTTTCTTATGAAGTAGATCGTATACTGAGTACAATGTTTAATGATAGGTGGATTGGACGCAATTGACCTTGAGCTTAACCACCAAGGTTTTCTCATTTAACGCCCTTGAATTTTTATTTACGGGAACACAAAAAAAAATCACTGGTGTATTCGGTCAAAGTATAGATAGACCAAAGTAGAATAAGAGCGCTGAGTAACTAAAGCATTTGATAGCATAGATCTCGAACAAATAAAAGAGGCTATAACAATATGAGTCATCAGGATTCTAAAATTTTTGCAAGCGAATGAAGGTCATATACAACACTTATAATTTTATTATACCTACATAATACATATCACATTTCGTTTTTGATTATCTTGTATTCAATAAATTTTATTTTTTCATACAATATTTTGTCTTTTTATATGCTCTTAAAGTTAAAATTGTTTTTCACCGCCTACTATTAATTAAATAAAAATTAAAAACTACATCTTCTGAAAATCACTAATTTAAAAGAAGCGATAGAGGTATTTGTGAGAACACCCATAGGTTTTCGATAGAGGATTCAATTCTACATCACATATAGACACCCTATAAAATTTTGTTTACTTTTTATTCCCTGGTTAAATAATAGAGGACTCACACCCTCCGCAGTCAACATAAAAACTCTCTCTAACTCGGAAACGGAAACCGATAGGTAAGTAGATGTTTTATAAAATTGGCTTTAAAACTCCTAGTAGAACCTAAAAATCCACTGAAAAATATAGGTTTCCATTTAAAATGGCTATGACTTACGATGTAATCAAAGTGCGACATAGAAGAAGTTATTTTTTCTAAAGAGATCACAGCTAACTTTGCCCAAAGTTTCAAAATCCATATATTCATTGCAAAGTCAAAAAAGGTTTAGAACTGGACAGGTTCCGTGAATAACCCTGTATATATGACCTTTTCGTTCGGGCGTAAGCAATTGGATAACAACAAATCCCGTGCAGACCAAATCAAATGTCCTTTGACGTACCGACACGAGAACAAACGCCTTCCAACACCAGGGGTAGCGTTGGGTACCGTCGGGTTACGTTCGGTCGCTCCGTCCACACCAAAGCAAATGCTTTCCAGTATCTGGGCACATGTGCCTTAGCTTGTATTGGAACTTCGGTCTGGACGCGGCTTTACAGTAAAATAGAAGTAAGAATAAAAAATCTTTATCCGATAGTTTTTAGGGTCCACCCTTAATTACCCAGGAAATCAATACAAACCTAAGTAATATCAATTTTTTTGTCCCTCTGCGTTGGAACACAAAAGGCGCGGACATGCTCCATGAAGATTTTGTGTTCTATTTGTGTTGCGGTGGGAAGCAATATGCAAGATGGTTGTTCTGTTTGATTCAAACAATATTGCTTCATGACGCAAATAGCTATGTGCGTTGAAAATCTTAGACCAGTGGAGGTGAATTTCTGCTGAAGGGGCGTAAGTTTGTCATACATCTATATTCATTCGTAGTCATTATTTGTGGTTTTTAAACTTTTTAAACATTTTTGCGTCATGACGCAAAATTTTATCTCATAAATTTTTGCGTTGTAACGCAAAGGGACAAAAAGAACAAAGCTACTGTTTTTCCTCTTTGTGATATTGTTTGTGATGACATTTTATGTGAGGTTGGTAGTGCAACTCGTGGTTTGACATTTGACATTTTTATAAAGGCTCTCGCTTGGAATTACGCCACGCATGGCGCAAAAATCGTAAACATGTAGAATGAACCCAAAATGAGAAGTAAATATGTCGTCATATCCGTTTTGAGCGCTGGAATCGTAGGACGAGTATATTATACTAGCTTTATGGGTGTATACGTTTCATACGTTTTGAGTTTAGGAGCACAGGAACATCAGATGTGTCAAAATTATCATTATTATACCTTCCTATTTTTTGATATAACTGCTTAGAACTCTAGGATTATTTTGAGAACTGATATATCCATTCTATTTTCGAAAAAAAACAGGAAATGAAAAACCGATGGTGCAGGTCCTGTCACATTGATAGAAGTATTTATTGTAATTTCTAGCGTAAACGAATTCACCCCCGCCACTGATGACTTCAGTTCCTGTGCTATACGCCGGATTACGACAATATGTGTACTTCCTATTTTGGGTCCACTCTACACATATTACCCAACAGACGTCATTGTAACATTATTTTTTTTACTATTTTATTGGCCACTATTGATAGTCAGAAGTACGGTAAATTCAAGAACCAATTGATAGCTTCTTTTCTTTCTGCTATCTGCACACCACCTTGTCACATTATATGTAAGTGTGCCAATTTAATGCCAAATATCAAAACTGAATATGTTTCGTGAACAATCTCCATGATTGCAATGTTTAAACAGGATTTGCTAGATATGGTTTTTCTGTACCACAGCAAAATCGCATTCTTAAAAATATTTTGGTAGTATCAGGCTTCAATTCCAAAAAAAGTAACTACAATAAACTTATCACATACATGGTTGGAAAAAAGTCTGGAGATGGTGATCTTATACTCAAACATGTAAAATCCCATGTCCAATCTTTTGAACACCTGTATGCACTTTGTACCTGCATTTTAAAAGTATTAACCCAATAAATTCTTGTATCTTAGCTGCAGCTATACAGCAAACCGTCATAGGATAATTTCTTTGCTCTTCAGGCAACATAGTAAGGAAAAATTTTTATATTTTCTTGTTGGAATACCAATTAATGCATCCCATCAAATTTGCATATTCTATGTAAGGATTTCTAGGAAATTCCGCACTTTTCTAAACTGCTCTGCCAGCAAGGATTTCTTGCATGGAATTCTAGGCTTTACAGTTTTCTTTGAGAATAATTCATCATTTTCAAATTCACGCAATTCTTTAAGACTATTTCCAATTTGATAAGTTTTACTTTAGCAGCTCTTTTCCTTGCTTGATCCTTTTTCTATATCCTTTGTGCGTATCAGACCTATGTCTGCCAACTGGGTGTCAAACTGTAAGTCGTAAGATTCATGGTCTACTTCATCTTCATCTCATCAATATCATTTGGATCTGTGTATCTACCAGTTTCTCTATAAGCATTCCTGGGCATATCTTCGCCACATAATAAGTTACAACATACCTATAATTATATGTACAATGAGATATATGAAGGCATGAAGGACCAAAATATACATATAACCTGTATCATCTGTTGATATAAAGGAATTGCGAATATGGGATAGTAACCAACTTTTATTATCATATAATGCCATTTTGTATAAATATGCAATCAAAACAGAAAACACATTACATTTACCACTTAATTCTCCATTTTTTAAAAATTTTATGCATACCAGGGGATGGCAACCATATGGGGACTGACGGCTTCCGCCAAATACTATTTGTGCGACATCTTTGAACTAAATTTTTAAGTAATGGGTTTGTAACAAGAATAACTATTATTTTTTAAATTGATTTGAAATATGTTTAAATTTAAAACGAGTCATGTGTGCATGATATGCACTTGTATTCTGAATCATCTGTCATTTTCGTTTTGTACATTAATGTAATTAAAATTAACTTTGTGTTGTCGTTTAGACTAGTGTTTTTATTTCGATGCATCCATGTTTATTGTGCAAAATCAGTTCCGTTCCCAACTATTTCGGGGTAGTGCCATATTTAGGTAAGTTTACTTATTGTGGTGTTTTAAAAAATATTTATTAATTAGTTACACAGGTAACCTTTGTGGTGAAAATTTCCTTCAATATCAAACATGTTTTCCTCACATCGGATGACAAAGTGTTGCGTGCAGAGATATTTATAAATATCTCTGGTTGCGTGGAGGTATGTGACTTTGGGTACTAGTTATCTATGATATTTGGTCAACTAGAAGCTTGTTCCAAGAAAGCCTGCAACCCATCACTGATCGTGCGGGACATGCGCAGTGACAAATATGCGTTCCAAGAAAGCCAAACTTAAAATCCTCGACTAGTAATCATGTGTTCTAACATGGGTTGTATTGGTTTGCTGACAATTAGAACGATTTGCGGATTTTTCTCAAACCGATATGTACTGTTACCAACGCATGCGCATGTTAACTTTATAGGCATATAACCTATGCCAAACTCTGGCGCTGAACCAATAAAGAATTCTGTATATTAAGGGATGATAACTTTCCTTGATATGTACTTTTCATGATGTTTTCTGTGATGTTAAAAAAATTAAACAAACAAATTGCATGTTATTGTAAAAACCAACCCTTTTAGCCTTCAAATCGTTGGTAAACAGAAGAAAGCGTCCAAGTTCAAAATTTAAAGATGAATTTTTAAGAAAAACAAATGAAAATACAACGAAGTATGTTAAAAAACACATTTTTTTAATCAGAAATGTATTTTCATTTGTTTTTCTAAAAAAATCAGCATTTTTAAATTTTGAACTTGGGCACTTTCTTCTGTGTATCATAAAAACAAAATTCAAATAAATTCGAATGGTATGCAAACCGCCGTGCTAGCTAAAACTTAAAAATTTAGTTCATAGATGGCGGGATGGCGCGGAAATACGAGTATTTACGTTCAGACAAACGCAAAACAAAAAAACTGAAAGAGCTGGAAAGGTACTCTGCTTATAAAATGAATTTTCATGTAGATAGACACTTAGTTTTCTTTTAAGGCTATGTACTACGAATGATTTGAACTAACCGCTACCGTGGTTTCGGTTAATATCTGGTAGTTACAGGTTTCCTGAAAATACGGTTATTCACGGAACAGAATAAACAACACAACATAAACCAAAAGATTAGGTACCTGTAATAACGATACTTACCACAACAAACCAACTTCTAATTCTGGTAACTGCGGTTGCAACCGCAACTCACCATTTTCAGTAACCGACTTCCGTGAATTACAAATTTTCAGGAACAGGTGATTTACGGTACGCAAAAACGGAGCTCACCGCAACCACGGTTGCTGCGGTTCGATTCACGGTACATACTATAAATTTACTCAAACAAACTGGTTCTGTGTCGCGGTACACTCAAATTTCGTGAATTGCACTGGACACATTACGGACAAATATGTGCAATTGCTTGAAAAAAGATCATGTTTTTTTTTAACAGTCGCAAACATGTATCAAACATGTATTAAACCTTAATAAATCCAATCGAAGGACACTATCTCAAATCGTTCATTCTAACAGATCGTGATTGTACCTATACCAAGAAAGGGATTACAAATAAATACATGCGACATAATGTAAAAAAAAATGTATTTAAAATTAATGCCATAAAAAATATTACAAACATAATCAAAAGCGATTAGTTTAGATGATGGAATAAATACCAAGCTAATATAAGCGAAACTGCCAGAAAAAAAAACAATCCATAGCTTGACATACATCTGGCAGAGTTAGTTATTCTTGCGACAGAATTTTCTATTATAATTTAGCATATTATTAAATCTATACTTAGAGCTACATATGAGTCGATTTTCCTGTCGTTTTGTCTACGATTACATATAAACTCTTTAGTATATGCTATATAATATAATATGAATGCAATATAACTGGAGGCGTAGAACACTTTATTCTTAATGCAATATGCGTTAGTGTACATATGTATATAATATTTTAAATTTTACGTATTATTTTTAAAATACCATTCATATAAAATTCTTGTTTATGTGTAAACTTTTAAAAAGTAGCCAGCAAGTAGTACTTATAATTATGCTATAACTTTAATATTTATATTACTTTATTGTAACTATAAAATAATCTTTTTTCAAACACATGGTTCCACGTAATTTCCTGGAAACAGTCCAGTAATTCCATCCATCACACTTCCACCAGCCATCGTCGTTCTTCTTTAAAACGTAAATCACGGCACTCTCTTGAAAGCTTAGTTCGTCATCTTTGTCTGCGTAGTAATCATAAATTGCGACAACTAGAATGAAAGAAGAGCACATGATTTACTATTTTTTACTAATTTAAGCCATCCAAGCTTAGTGAGTTTCCGATACTTAGCAAGAGAATCTCGAATTTTACGACTTCAATTAAATATGCCTGTTATTTTAGAAACAAATATAGTTAACTAGATCTCAAGAAAAAAACTGGTTTTTTTTTTAACTTGTTTGGTGCTAAAAGCTGTGTTATATTGACTTTAGCCAAAGGATAAGTTGTAAAGTAATCAAACTTCTCAAGTTTGTGCTATAGCTCTTCGATAGACGCAGTTGTTAATGCAACGTCTCGATATATTCAAATGCTTTTAAAAGCGATTAAGAAGAAGATACTCAGCGCTTTTTACATGTTTGTTCTAACCACTTGAAAAAGGCACCCAGAATGTCAGATGCTCGAGATTATCGTCTTAATTTTGTTTCGCTATTAATGTAAACTATGTAAAGATAGATTATATCAATATCAGCTTGTTGCGATAAACTAGAACATAATTATCATAGATTTAAAAAAGTAATTAAATTCTTTAGTATACTCACGCCCTACCCATACAGCGCACACTTGCTGAAAATAATTGTATTATTTCCTGATCAAAACACATTTGTTTAAATTACCAATTCAAGATATCCTATAAAATCCTATTATTCCCAACTTATTCAACTTATTGCTATATTCCTCATTGGCACGAAAGCGGAGTGTGGATCGGGACAAAATTTCAATTTCGTAGTTAACAATAAAATATATAAGCGACCAAATCTTTCCATAGACTCATGTCTGATTAAATGCAGCACGAAATTCTATGCCCTAATTGCTTGAAATAGGTCAAAGTTTTAAGCAAGTGAGTCTTAAAACTCGAAAATAACACGTCTTTTTTTTAATTACAAATTATGGAGAGATGAACTTTAAGTGTACATTGACTAGTCTATATTAAAAATTGCAAACTTCTCTCAACAAACTGCTCCTATTAGTTTCGCTTGTACCATGGGCATGTGAGGATATCCAACATGTCTTTTGTCATAAACAATCGACTAATTTATCTACATTAGCTATTTATATTATTTACACAGATATCAAAGTGTTCCTCCTACACCTATTTTAAGTTTTAGTTTAAAATATTTCTCTTATCAGATACAATACCTTTTTCAATATAATTCTTAGGGACCCATCCAGGTAAGTCTTCTTCATCTGGGACGATGGGCATTACACCTGAGGCGCGAGGTCTACCAAAATCTTCGTGCTCTTCTTCTGGAGGCGGTGGAGGAGGTAATGGCGGAGACTGAGATCCACTGCCTCTAGTTAATCTTTGACCATGTGGATGGTGGGACAAGGTATGCATCCCTAGGCTACCGTGTGGGACGGGATTATGTTGGCCCATCATTACAGAATGATGAGACGGTGTGTTTGAAGGAAGAGGCATTTCTTGATTAACCAACGGAGATGGAGGGGCTAAAAATGAAATTACATATCTATTCAAAGTTTATCTTTTCAAAATTATGACAGAGTCTTCTTAAATTTCAATTGCAATGCCGTGTGTTTCAAGTCATATGTCAACAATCCACTATACAATAACTACTTCCAATAAAAGCTGAAATGTGGTATTTACTGCATTGTAGTGCGCTTTTTATTACTTCCGATTTCACTGAAATTAGGATCAAAGTAGTCTTAAAATAAAACTACTAAATGGAATCCTAAGAAACTACAAACATTACGTTCATATGTTTTATACATCTCGTAGAACGTGACTTTTTCTTTAATCGTGAATCCTCTATATTAATTTGACGAAAAAAATCTTGCCGATATTATTTGATCAAACCCTTTTACATTTGGGATAAAAGTCGCTATGACTTGATATCCACAAGTTATTTGAAAAACTTGTTCAATTCAATTTTGCCGTAATATGCATACAAATGTTCGTAAAATTAAAATTACAATCTTTATCAAATATATATAATATTATATATATATTATATAATATTTAATAATCAAGTTTTCATTCTTTTTTTAGTTTTTAATAATCCAGCCGAAATAGAATCTCTAAATGTGGTTTGAATTAATTAATTTTGTGAATTTTCTTTCATAACACAGTACTAAATCCAAAAAGTAAATTTTCAACAAGACAATGTAAGATCGTTGTAAGAGCTACATCTCGTAGTAATAAATAAACCCTACACGTATTTTTATTTTAAGAAACTTTTTGTTATGTTTTCCGCTGTGGAAACCATTTATCTAAATCTTAAGTTACACACACCCGACGCTCACCAATTGTACCCATTAAAGATATTCGTAGGTTTTGAAATCAAAAACGAAGAATAATAATAATACATACAAAAATATATGGTATATAAAACTCAATAAAAAATACAAAAACAAGTACTGAATTCTAGTCAATAAAAAGTAAACAAAAAAAAGGAACTTAACTACCTAGTTAATTATGGGTCCAGCCAGACTTCCTTCGATTTCAATTGCAATTTAAGTATACTTCCTACTGAGCTAGTCACCTGAGGTTTTGTGACTTTTCCTAAAGTTGCATTAGCTAAATTTCTGAACAAAAATAGGAGGGATACCTCGCATTCGAAGATAACTACAAGGATATTTCATGCACACATCACATTCGTACCTCAAGTGGTCTGCGTAGACCCTATGTATTTTACATTTAACCGCGCTTATTTCACTTTGTTTTGGTGATTTTCAATTCGGACTGATTCTAATTTTTCTAGCATATCACCAACAAATAAGCGTGATTAATCGCCCGTACAAACTTGTACTAATGACGTGTTCATGTTTAATCCGACGTTGTTTTCTGCCTATTCGATTCGCTTTTTTTATGTCGTCAGTTAGTGAACATTACACGTAATAATATTAGTGCATTACTGACAAGGGGAACCCGCGAGGTGTCCCCTCCGATTTCGATGAAATTACAGATCAGAAAGTACTTAAAATAAGAGAGACACGTATTTTTTTTTATCGGCGTATCCGCAAGATTTTGGGGTACAGCCTCCTCCAAGTTCGGACGATTTTCAATTTTTGCAAATATTTCCTAATTATAACAGATATTAAATTTTCTACTTAACATAATTTGCAGCATATTGGCATGGCACTAAGGTAGCGTCGTCCTATTCGCAAAAAGTTAATAACAGGGAACGGGGTACCCCATAACCCCCATTTTTTTTTACATTTTCTTTCTTTTTCTTATTCATCAAAGAAGGCCGATTTTAACATAGACACGATGATGTATAAAAGTTTAGAAATTAATAATTGTAAATAGAAAAATAATAATAAAGCTTCAAAATTAATAACTTGTCATTGATATAAATCAAATGAACTATAACAGAAATAAGTTTTTCCTTCACATAATCTCCCAGCATAATACATGGTCTCAAGGTAGATATAGTCATAAAAAAGCTAATAACGGGGGACGGGGTACCCATACCCGCATTTCTTTAATATAAGTTTATTCATTATTCATCAAAAAAGATCGCTTTTACATAGAAAACGGTGATGTATAATAAATTTAGAAAATTAATAGTAGTAATAATAACTCAAACAAATATATGTAGTGTCTATTGTGATGAATTTGATATGCACTATCTACGCATACGTGAGTTTAATTAATTATTCGTCACTTCAGATATAATTGGTAATTTGCATTATAAATTTAAACGCGATAAAGAGATCTGGTGATTAATCATATTATTATATAGATAAAAATAAATCCCGCAATGCATAAGTAATAACCACGACCGTTTAAGTGGTCAAGTCTGCATTTAGGAAATAGGTATAAAGACGAGTATTCCAAATGAGAACATTAGAAGTCGTTTTTCGTGGCAGTGTAGGTCAGTACCGTATAGTTTCGCACAATGGCGGTCGTAAATATAGCAAATGTGTTGAACATGTTACTTGGACGTTTCAAAGTTACTAACATGGCAACAATTCTTTGAACACCGCCATAGAAAGTGAGTTGCATAATGCCCTGAAAAATATATTGTATCTGCTCAACAAGACGCCATGTCACCTTTCAAGAGATAACGGGATTAAGAGTTTGAAGAATTAGCAAACCACAGAAGCGCAATTTGTGGAAGAAACAGCAGAAGACGAAGAAAGACAGTTAAAAAGATATTGCATGTGTACATGAAGAAGGGGGTAGCGTATAGACCTAGATTAAAACTAGAGCTGTCGACTACTGGAAAAGTGTAAATCCAGCCACGTACTTTGGCAGGTGTATCCAAAAATTCAAAAAAGTAAAATCGCTACGACAGTTGCGAGATGGGAAGAAGTGTTAATAGAGAGAGGCGGCAACCACACGGATAATTAGGCTTATTAATGAATAGGTTCTTACAAAAATTTGAAAATACATTTTGGATGGAAAAATAAATCACGACAAGGATCTTCGACGGTGGGCTTAGAAGCTAAGAAGAAATTGGACACGAATCATTTAAAGCAGGACATTGGTGGATATGGCACTTCAAGAAGGTACATAAGTATCCGGAGTAACGAATAACAATAATTGTTGTTAATGTACTATATTATTATTATTACAATTATTTTTATTATTAATCCTCCAAATTATTACCATTGTTTTCTATGTAAAAGCGAACATTTTTTGATTAATAATGAATAAACTGTTATTAAAAATGCGGGGTATGGGGTACCCCGTCCCGTTATTAGCTTTTTATGAAGATATCTACCTTGAAGACCATGTATTATGCTGGAATTAAGGTTAAGATAAAAATTATTTCTGTTATAGTTCATTTGATTTTTCATGACAAGTTTATAATTTTGAAGCTTTATCATTTTCTATTATAAATTATTAATTCTTAAACTTTTATACACATCATGTATTTCCTAAATCGGAGAAGAAAGAAAAAGAAAAAATGTAAAAAAATGGGGGGTACGGGGTACAACGTCCCCGTTATTACTTTTTGCGAATACGGCGACGCCACTAGGGCTGCAATATCTGCACAATGTTAAGAGAAAATTAAATGTCTTATAATTAGGAATATTGCAAAAAATGGAAAAACCGTCAACTTGAGGGGGCGGTACCAAAATCGTGCGATACGCCGAAAAAAATACGTGTCTCTATTTAAGTATCTTTCGATGTATTAAGTCATCGAAATCGAGGGGACACCCGGGTGTCCTTGTGAGAACATTCACAAAAATCGTCTAATTCTCGTTTCTTCATATGAGTGATGAAGTGGAATTGTGATAATCTCGATCACGAAACAAAGCGCGATATTGATTTTCATACGACTGGAGCGGCTTTAGCAAAAGATATAGAATGAAAACAAAGAAGAACAAATAATCAATGACACGAAGAATAGGTAACGACGAAGAAGAAGAGGAGATGCACTGGGAATCAAAACAGTATGTGACGATGATGCTTTCTATGGAAAGGAGGATAAAAATAGAATAAATGAACTACTGCTGTAGTCGTTTGTGTCATCATAATTTATGCGTTTTCGAGCTGAACGCAAGGAAACAAATGCGATCCGATCGAGTATCAAAAGTTTTGCACCAAACAAATAATTTACTCATCACAGTAGAATCGTTGCGCAAAGTGCATTCATATGAATTCGCAAATTCTGATAAAAAACAAAAGTTTGGAAGACTATTATGCTGAATGGAAGCATTTTAGAATACAGCGGTGTTCACACAATATATGCAAAAATCAGAAGTTTGTGCGTACAGTGCTACAATGTCTCATAAACGATTTTTCGCAGTCGACGATATATGTTTGATGCGGGCGTACACGTGCATTTCGTCAACATTCGACAAGCGCACCATTCGTGATATATGAACTCTTTGAATGAAAACTTCGCGAAAAACTACGAACGCATGAAAATATTATTGTTGATGAACAGTTGTTCCATATCGTGAAAAACTAATTCGCGATACATTTCATCTGAACCAGCAAAGTATGGAATAAATTTGGTGGGCTTGCGAGTGAAAACGAAATATCCGTGCAAGGAAAATTGTTATACAGCCCGCGAATACGGAGAAGCACGCGAATTCAAACAAGGTGAAAAATGTATTGCTTCAGCTCTTAATCTAATCGGTAAGTAACAGCGGCCGTACAGATATTGCGAACTTTTTTTTTTACCAACGTGGAAGGAGCTAAGCGACTCGCTGGAAATCGGTATTGCTTTGTCGGCACTATTCAAATCGATAAAGATGTGTACCTGGCGAAATGAGAAAAAGACGACTCTCGTCCTAATTTTCGTCTCATTTTGGATTCATGAGAATTTAGTGTCAATCTACAGCTACGGTCCAAAAAGACTAAGGCCGTAACTTACTTTCTACGCGTGCACTATCAAAAATGTGAGGGCGAAGCAATTAAACAGCGTCTTGTTTACATGCGAATAAAGCGGCGTCGATTGCATGATCAAAATGTTCGCATTCACATCGAAACGTTTAACCAGTAATACTTCGCCTTCCTCTGCAACAGATGAATGTGATGGCATGGGTGCATTTTGCATTTGCAAAAGAGCCGATGGACTTGACAAATTGAGGCGACACGCAATTCCATCCCGTATCAAAATCGTTAGTTCTCCCAAATTTGAATATGATGAGCAACTTACGTTGTCAGCAATTCTATATTGTTCAGCAATCGAATCGTCTTCGGAAGACCAATGACGTAATATCCTAGTTCAATGAAAATGCATTTGCGCTTCATTTCAATTCCCAATTCGTTTTCGCTTCATTTCGCTACACGCGTTGCATCCGTGCGTTTTCGAAACTCATTTCAACTGCCTTTATTTCTTTCGTTGCTCCATTTGATTCGAACAAGTTTAGAACGGAAAGCGCCCTATACACACGAAGAAGAGAGTTGCAAACTCGCCACAAGGAACTGATTGTTCTTTGTGCAAAATGTTTTGACCCAGTATGCAAAACTCCAAGTTGATGATATATTGTTTAGTGGTATAAATAAATGAATAAAGACTTCTAGTATTCCATTACAAGATATCGTTACTTGATACTAACTTCGAAATAAAACTACGTTCGCCTTTGAGTATTTTTATCCCCAATATCTCACCTGAACAGATATCGACGTGTTCAAAAGTACTAAGAACCAGAAAAAACGGATAATATACAGAGTATTCCACTAACGGGTCTTAAAAGTTGGATGTTCTATAAGTTACTTATATGTGAGTTTTGCCCAGTATCTGTCGATTGGAAACTAAAATGTAAAAAGCTAACCAAATATCCTTCGGTTGCCGGAATGGATGTCACTTCTTATTTTAATAGTGATGAATTTTATTCATTTTTGGTTTCTACAACTATAATACGTAGTTTCATTTTATTCCTATGCTAAATGGTGCGTTTGAGTTACTTAGGTTTTCTTTTTCTTCGTCATAATCTGCATCATTGAGAAGTTATTCTGTTATACTGCAAGAAAACTCAAAGTTGCTATGTTATGAATGTAGATATACTTGAGAACGGTAAAACACTTTATTTAACTACGGCTGATAAAACTGAGGAACAAATGACTATTTTCAAATGCAGAAAACTCAATTTTTTTAAGAACACCCTGTATTTTAATTCGGAATTAGGAAGTAAACATCATCCCCTATCACTTTATATCAGCATTCCCTATACCTATCTATTTTAGATATGAACGACTTTTGTAAACAATAAATGCATGATTTGTAGCGCTCTGAATGGTAATGTCAAATTCATTGACTAACCAAAAGTTTTTATGTATATCATTGTAATTACACTTTCGTACAACGCAATATTAATAGAAACAGACATTCTTGTATGGTTATTCAAAAATAATAAGTATATCAATTTGACGTGAATCCATTTCAGAGCCGGCTACAAACATTTAAAGATAGGGCTACTTAGTCTGTTTAACAAAAACGCGCTCATATCTCAAAATCTATTACAGATAGGTCTAGGGAATGCTCACGTAAAGTGATAGGGGATGATATTTACTTCCTAATTCCGAATTAAAATACAGGGTGTTTTATTTTAAAAAAATGAGTTTTCTGCATTTGAAAATATGTCACTTTGTTCCTCAGTTTTGAACACCCTGTATGTTTAGATGTAAAGTGTGCTTACCGTTTCTTAGAGTTATATCTACATTCATAAGAAATAGCACAATTTGGAGTCTCTACTTGCAGTATTAACGCGAGATATTAATTTCTCTAATGATCAATGATTATGACTAAAAAAAAAAAGAAAAACTTAAATAACTCAAAAACGGCAACATGTAGCTGTAGGAATAGCTAATGAAACTGACGTATTTTATAAGTTGTAAGAATCAAAATGAATAAAAAATTATATCATTCTATTTAAAATAACAAAGTTGACATCATTTCCGTCAACCGGAGTGATATTTTGCGTTAAAGGTATTTTGCATTTATAGTTCCAATCGAACAGATACTGGTGCCAAAATCTCGAATATAAGTAAATAATAGAACATCATAAACTGTTAATGAACCAGTTACGTGGAATACCCTGTATACTTATAGACCTTCATGGATATAAATATGTAATCCCAATAACTCAATATATCTATACGAATACATGAAAATACACAGGGATCTGGCCAGCCCACATGTGCCAAACTAAAGTTTATCGGAGCATGTGCCAAACGGAGGCCACTCTAACAAAGGATTAAAAAAAATATATAATTTTCAATAAAAATTAGATTTAAAAAAAATGTGAAATTTATTTATCTAAACATGAAACAATTCCTTGCAACAATTCTCATACTCAAAACCTACTCTTTAGTTTTAGCTCTGTTAATTATGAAAGAACTGACAAAAACCGTTCTAAATGAGCGGGTTCGTAAACTTAACGAATTGATCCGGATCACTGTGAAAAGAACGAACGGATCTTTACCAAATTCAACGTGACTCAGTCATTGAAGACAAAAAAACAACAAATTTTATGATGACACATGCCCAGTCGTATCTGTGAGTTCGTATTTCGTTCATTTAGACCGACACGTTTGGTATGTATTCGTACTGATCGAGATATACAGAATGAATTAAACGATTCGAACTTAATGCATCACCATTTCAAATTTCTATTGATAGATGGCGTAATGTTTATAAATTATTTGTATTACATAAGTAGTGCTTTCCATTCACTCAGAAAAGCAGTTCGGTAGTACTTCCGGTGTACTCTTACCGCAATTTAAGCGTTCCTTTGATAAGAAGCACGAAACTCCCAATATACTCAGTTTTACCTCCCCTTTTCCCCTTATGCACTAACTTATTTGCTAGTGTTTCGTGCTCTACACGCCATTTATGACAAGGTTAGAAAGCTACAGCGATTTTTTTTAAATTATTTGTGAAAATGTTTCTTTTTGCTTTGGTAAATAAATGAATTAAATATACTATTAATAATCGTTGTAAGATTTTTTTTTGACATTTTGAAGTAAGATTTCCTTGCGGTTACAGTGTGTTACATCAAAATCTGATTTCTAGTTAGGTTCCTTTCCCGCCTCTCTTTAAAATTTAAAAGCACAAAAAGCGTTCCAATGGTTCTAAATTATGCAGGTCAAGAGTAGAGTAGAGTAGTAGCAGAGTAGGAGTGATCGACGGTGAATGGAAAACACTAATTACATCTTTTATTATGTTTTAACAACGATTAATACACATGATTTGGGTTTCAGCCTAATTAAAATAAATAGAAGATAAAAGCAATGCACAACGAATTTGCAATGTATGTATTGGCAATATTGATTTCCTGCTTAATCTTTTGTATAAATATTTACATTTAATCTTAAATAAAAAGCTGGTTGATGCATACTCGAATAAATATATAAAATTACACAACCTTTTCTTGTTCTCACTTTACATTCAATTAAATTCAACGGGTTAATTATTGGGTATGGCAGCCGAAGTTTGAATCAATACTCAATCTTTTTAATTCTGACCTTTCGCAATTATTTTATTGCTTCCTCAGAGAATCAACTATAAAGAGAGTACAACCAATTAATGTGTAAATATTCTAAGGTAAGTAAAAAAGAACTTACAGTTAAGAGTGACGTCGGAGATAAATAACATAAAGATTATGAACAATACATGTTAAAATTCAAAAATTTAAAATTATTTAATTATAGATTTAAAATTAAAATAGCAAACAAAATGCGGGAGGAGGCCATGACAGCGTGTTTGCTATTTTAATTTTAAATCTATAATTAAATAATTTTAAAATAATATAAAATACTTTTCATACGGTATATTCACGTTCAGTAAAGCACACGTTTTCAAAAACACTGAAAGCCAACATATCATATGCCTCTGCAGTAGAAAATGACATTTTTTTTTATCTTTCGAAAGCTAAGAAGCCGTTATTAAGTACTGGAATACGGAAAAAAAGATATCACTGCGCAATTTTCGCCACTACCTTAGTATATTACAATTTTTCAAACACAACATAAGGAAAGCAACTTGTTATATTGGAGTTCTTCGTCATAATCCAGAAAAAAAAACTTCCGATGATCCGATAACTTATAATTAACAATATGACAAAATGCTTTTAAGTAAAAATTGATGGGTAATTAAGATTTTTAATAAAGCAATTGAAGTAGAGTCAATCCTGGAACTTTTACCAACAAATTTAACTGTTTGTAATTGTAACTAATTAACTGTTGAAGTGTTGACATCAACAACTGCGCCTCATAACGGATATGTTTAGAATTTAAAATGTTTTGATTAAATTTTTGCCTGTCACTTTAATTATGATTTTTCCTCGCCGCTATAGCTATTGTAGCTTCCAAAATATCGCCGGTTCCCACCCTTTTTTAAAAAAAAAAAATATGGAAAAAATACATACGTGACACGTGGCATGTTCATGTGTTGATCTTGAATGTACGCATTTCCTGGAGGTGGAGGTGGTGGTGGTGTTTGAGGATGCTGTTGAATCTGATGCTGCTGTTGTTGAACATTTAAAGGATGTACCATACCTACTTGAGGAGGGGACATGGCTTGATGTTGACCAGCAAGTGGAAGAGTACTATAACCTGGGCCTCTTTCTCCTCGCCTTGGGTGTCCTATTGGATAATTTGGTGCATAATGGCTTGGCACTTGCGGCGGTGCCACTGCAGGGGGTGTACGATATTCTCTACTCCCTTTACTTAAAGTACCACCAGACACTGATACTATAATTTATAGTAGTGCTTCCATAAAAAAAATAATAATAACCACCGATATTAGATGTTTTACCTTTACTTCCTGTTCTTGTTACTTGTGGCGGGGTTGGCGGCTTTGTTGTAGGTGCAGGACCCACTATAGAATTCGCAGATAGTGCACTAATTGATTGAATACTACCTTGGCTACTTCCTCTTTGCTTTTGTCTAGGAGTACCTGAACTTCTTATTCCATGACCAATATCATCCAGTACTGAAATACTCAAAATATAAGCGTAAGTGCTTTATTGAATAGTACATTAAATTATTGTGTAATCAATAGGCTTCCCGACATATTTTATTGGTTCTCCGGATTTGCAAGTGCTATTATTTTATATTGCCTTGTAGTAGATTTATTTGCCGTTAAAACTCCAATTTCTCTTCTTGCTACTTTTTCTTTATGTATCATTACAGTTTGAGTGATATGATTCATTTGACTTTCCATTTCTGCTAGCTGAGCTGTTTGTAATTCAAGTAACTGTAAAAAATTGTATGCCAATGTATTTATCTGATAGGCAACACTTGCCTAATGACTGTGTTGTATAATTCTTTGTTTCTCTAAAGCAACACGTTTATTTCTGATTGGAAATAGTTTGCTTCACAATATTCAGCAACACGTTCCAAATTTGTGTGATATCAGTTAAATGCCTTCGCCCCTCAGGGATTTCCGATCGTAGAAGTGCTGCTAGTTCTGCCATGGTATCACAATCGCTCACGGACACTGATTCACGAATTGGACTTCCTACAATGAATTGATCATTGACTAATTACTGATTTAAAGTTAATTATCCATTAGCTACCGTGATTATAAAATCCCGCATTCATAAAACAGAGTTTATTTATGAACATTGTTGTATTAAAAATATTGTTCGTGATTTCTCACAATACGTATATTAGCTTTCTTAACTACTCGAATATTTAAACATGAATTTTATAAAACGTTTATAACATACAGTTTATGACAAACGATGACGAAGATAAAATATAAACGTCACTGGTCATTGGGCGTGAGGTGTGAACTGTGTGACTTGTGAACGGGAACACCAGCCTCAGCAATTAGACGGTTTGTTTCGTTGGCGTTACCCAATTACACTAAATGCATATCTTTCTGATCCAAAAGAGTCAATCTTTTATTCTATTTGAACTATGAACCAATGTAGCAAGCGTAAGTACAAACGAACAAACCTACGAAACGCAATCACAATATACCGTGCTATCAAATACTTTCCTAATTAGAGTAGGCTATGCTTTTTCAATTAGTGCCACAGTGCATGTAATTACTAACTTACTTTGAAGTTTATATGTCATCGAAATGTAGATGCAAATATATGTACCGAAGTCAGATTTAAAACACATAGTTATTGTATCACTAAGCCAGAACTACAGTTTTGGCGAGTATGAGTACGGTTTGTGGGCCGAGGCGGTACAAGTACGAATACTCGCAAAAAGAGTTTTCTTGCCGTGTAACACATAATTGTTTTTTGAACCGACAAATCTTAATTTTGAATTGAAAATAGAATAAAAAATTTTTGACACTAAGTGGAGTTGAAAGTACAAGTTGGCACACATGTTTACAATACCTCACTTTGACGTTTCCCGAGATTATACATCTTTTTCTGTAATTTTTTTGCTAGGTTTAATATATATTTATCAATAATAAGTGCATGAAGACACCAGTTCATCTTAGCATGGGTTGAACAGTAGCTTAATGACAATTTATTACACGCTGTCATGTGGAATCTAGTGTAGCCACTTTTAGTGACATTTAGCCTTTGAAATACTGGCACATAAGTGTTTCTGGACGGAAGGCGTAAAAACGTTTTTTTTAATCTGACCTGCGGCACTGTTGTATTCCCTATACCACATGTATGTATATGTAAAAGCAAGTTGTTTGACAAAATGACATTTGAAATATTAATGGAATGTAATTTAAAATAAGTAAAGGTATGTATTTGTAGAACATTTATATATAAATGAAAATGAAAAAAAGGAAGACAATAAAAATTGTCGAAACGTTAAGATTAATTTATCAAATAATATGAATTCTCATGAAATATGTAAAAAAAGTTTATAAAAAAGCCGCTATCTCAAGAATGAAGAAACCTTATATATATTTAAAATACTCTATTTTTTTATTGTAAAACTGAAATTTTTGTTCTAAAAGAATTACTTTTATTTCAAAATAAAGCAAACGTAACGTAAACACAAAAAATTATTGAATACATTATGAAATACATTTATTTAATTGCAATAAGAAATAATACATGGACAGTACACAAAAACAAAACACATGTAAAAATTTTATGTCCTAATAAAAGATGACTTCAGTAACTATAATAGTAAGTAAATTGCACCTTCTTATCTATAATCCCTTGGAACTATTTTGGTCCAAGGAACATGCCGCATTACAAACCGAAAGGATTAGTAGCTCAACCATAATGCACTAACAAACCGAAATATCTAATCCGAATAAAAATGTATACAATATAGTTTCATGGAAACATGGAACTATATTGTATACATTTTTATTTAAATACCTTTTTAATAAATTATATATTTATACTACTCTACTAATTTAATTTTTTATTCATCCTCCAATTAGGAATGCATTAAAATTAAATTAAATCTGGAGCATATCTATATTATTAGGTCATATGTTTCCTTCATTTATGTTTATGCACTTTACTATGCTGTGTTTCTGGCGAAGAGATAATTACTAAATGTATTCATAATATAGTTGGGTCGTTTCAATATCGTGCGAAATCCTATAACTATCTCAACTAAAGTTCCTTCATTTCTTTTAGAAAAAAAGCAATAATTGCAGGTAAAGAGAACCTGGAATATCCTACAATTTACCCATTCAACTTTCAATATTATATTAAATGTCGGTAAGAGCTATTGAATAAAGTGGGTGATGCAAGACATTATTTTTAGATAGTACTTATTATGCGAAATTTGAATAGTATTAAGGAAATTATTACGGCTATTACTAAACAACAATACAATAAGAAATGAAGAAAATAATAATAAGCTGAATTGTAAACACACTAGAATTACTCCCAGGAAAATGTTTAGTTATGCTTGATTACTCCCTAGGACCGCTGAGTGAAGGCAAATATTGCAAAATAAAAACTTTCTTCTATATTATTTTTAATGTGAGGAAGAACAAGCACACAAAATATCCTATCCCAGGTAGCACAATATTTATAAAATATGTATTTCATATTTTACAAATATTATATGTATGAGAAATATTTCCAACATAAACAACACATTTATACAATATTTGTTTATAACTGTGCATATATATTAAAAAATCATTTTTATTATACATAGAAACAATATTTACATCACATATTCCAAACCCAAAATTAACATTCAACATATAAGCAATATTTATAAAATATTGCGAGTTTAATATTGATTGCAAAATATTTTTTGAATATTTATTTTAGAATCGTTTTCCAATATCTTATTTTGGTTTTACAAAAATATTTATTTAATATTAGTCACACCTATATTTATTAAATGTATATTTTATACATATTAAGCACATATAATTTTTCAAATATATTGTTTCAGTATAAAAAGGAATATACCGCAAATATTAATTAGATTTGAAGGAAATATATTGGTTAGGAAATATATGGGAAATACTCCCATGTAAAGCACATAATATTTATACAACATGAATTTAATATTTAATAACTACTATATCTACATACAGGAGAAATATTATCAGGTTTTACTTAACCAACAAAAGTTGTGTTTTGTTACACTTTAGGATATTCATGTAAAAACAAAGCACAGATTGGGTTGGTCATAATTTCGGTTATCTATGGAAAATGTAAATTCATGGCTTCTAAAAACAACATTTTAATCGAATATCTTAAACATAATCTAAATGTGGTTATAAAAATAAAAGTTATTTTTATCCTGAATTAACAACACACTTACATATTATGATTATTATACATAATTAAATGTATTAAAACATATTATGCATATATTCCTGTTCGTAATATTGAAAGAATTAATAATATATTTTCAAGCATAACGCATGCGCAAAATATATTCTATTTTAAGAAACATTAATATATTTTTCTTATTATTTTAATTTGAATTTGAACTATTAACTACTGGCTTTATACCACAAATTTTTCATCTACGGTTGTCCAATCCTACTTGCTGTTTTGAGTCACGTGGGTTAGTGCGTTATATCGTATTACCCAGGTAGCACCAAATATTAGTAAAATATTTTTTTGCCAATATATATTTTATATAGGAAGTGATAGATTTTTTTTTATTTCATAAATATTGCTAACTAATATTTCTCGCATATTATCCAATACATATGTAGTATATATTTATTTCTTATATAGGTGTAATATTTTTTTCAAATATATATTCCATATAGGAAATGACAGATTTTTTTTTATTTCGAAAATATTGTAATTAATATATAGAGCATATTGAGAAATACTGGTTTTCTTATGTTGCTTTAATATTGCTAATCCATATACATGTGGATGGTCTCGTGAAAGTATCTGCTATATGATTTTCCATTTGCAACAATAATTATAAAGCATTGATTTAAATATCAGAACTCAAATCTGATCTCAAATCGAATAGGAAACAATTTGGAATCGAGTGTAATTTCAGTTAGGATGTTGACGCTAATAAACACTTTCTAATTATTGCTGTAAAACTTAGAAAAATTACATATGAGATTATGTCACAACACCATTCCTATGTACAGTAGAACCTCCAGTATCCGGACTAATTGAAGGCTAACATGGTCTGGATAATGAAAAATCCTGATAATCGAGAAGACATAAAATATTACATATGAACTTTTTTTGTCAATATAATTCCCGGTAATGAGAGGTTCTACTGCAAAATAAAAAATATGGATTAACAATATTTAAGCAACACAAGATAACCAGTAATTCTCAACATACTCTACATATTAACAACATACATATACAAAAAAAAGGGTTAATGCTGGATGGCATACTTCTACAAGATAAAAAAGTGTGCTAAATTTTTTTATTTCAAAGATTAAATAATTCAAATGCACATTACTTAGATATACAAGATTTTGATTGCGCTAGGTATACTGATACTGTCTTTTTAATGATTCATCTGGTACCCTCGTATGTCGATCTCATCCTTGTGGCAACTGGATTAAATTTTATACAACAATTGGACATTGTTTATCAGCAAATATTCCATACCAACAATCGCCTCAAGACATCTGCAACACATCAACTTTTGTATAAAAACATCTTACTACTCATATACTGTACAACTTACCACTAAAATGGGTGCTTCGTAGAACTTAGACCGCTGATTAGCTAAAATCGAAATATTTCACGTAATATATATTTTTTGTCAGTATTTTAAACCTTGATGGAAGTTTTTATGCAACTATTGTTTAAGGAAACAAATTTAAATAAAACAATACAAAAACATGTATATAATTTTGCAATTATTGTCTACTTTTAAAAAGCCTTGCATACCTGTATCAACGCTGTCATAACAGCATTCGTCTCATTCTCGTTGTTTCATCCTTCTGTCATCTTTACTACAAAAAAATCTTGTTAATGTACTGCATCGTGTAACCATTCCTCTTACCATCAATTACTGTTTTTGCTATATTTTGCAATATCCCCAATATGTTCACTGATATTTTGAGGAAAATATGAAGAATAGTCCGGCAGCCCCGATGATGAAAATAGTGGTCTGGATGGGTGTTGAATAACTCTAGAATCACGAAAATGTGTTTACTTTTCGGCGCTGACCATGTCTTTTACACTTTTTTCTTTAAAAAAAGATGCGATTTTCAGGTTATTGTCACCACACAAAAACACGTCGAAATCTTGAAAAAAAACCACATTTATCAACCAATAACTGTTATAACCGAATCCTAAAATATTTCAACTAACTTATTTTCTTGAAATAACACCTTTTCATGTAATATTTTTGTTAAAAAAGAATACGTTTCAATTCCCATCAACTGCCTTTTAGGCTAGAGTTTTTCTTTTTAGGTTGGTAGTATGGTCGTCACAGAGTGTCACTGTCACAGGATCATAGTTGTCTGTAACTGCGCCTTAATAACACAAGTATTATATGCAGGTTATGGTATTAATTTAAATGTAAAAATAAAAAAAAGATCAACAGAAATGGTACTGCAACATTATTCTCTCGTCCGATCACTGAAAGTCCAACAGTATCGAGCGCAATTACCCTTAAATGAGTTCCCACTCAGAAACACAGCGTGTTTTATCAAGACACAGTTCAGATAACCCAGACAACAACCGTGAACCTGTGACACTTTTGTGATGACCAACGTTCCAACGTACCAACATAAAAGAAAACAAGGGCACTTATTTTTCAAGATTTCGACTGTTGTGTGGTGACATAACCTGAAAATCGCATCTTTTTTTAAGAAAAAAGTGTAAAAGACATGGTCAGCGCCGAAAAGTAAACACATTTTCGTGACTCTGGAGTCATTCTACACCCATCCAGACCAGTATTTTCATCATCGGGGCTGCCGGACTATTCTTCATATTACCCTATTTTGATATTTGTTATGCATATCTCCATTCTGTAGGCTGCTAATTTCATATTTTTTAAGTGTGTGTTTGACCAAATGATACTTATGACAATTTCGAGTTGGACGACATACTCTATCCTGTAACATTAGTTTTTGTAAACAAGCAGTAACACCTGCGTTGTAACAGTTCTTAACCTATTAAATTTATAATTACGACACTTACCAGTTGTTCAATTATAACCAGTGCAATGTTTATTCACGACTTCTGTTTCTTATAACCCACATCATGGACCACAAAACTACACACCACTGCTATGACTCCACTCACCACTCACGTGATGCACACGTGCTTGTCGCTTGTTTACGATACGATATATGCACTAACTCACGTGACTCAAAACAGCAAGTAGGATTGGACAACCGCAGATGAAAAATTTGTAAAACCTAAAGCTAGTAATTTAATAGTTCAAATACAAATTAAAATAATAAGAGAAAGATATTAATTTTTGTTAAAATAGAGTATATTTTGTACATGCGTTATTTACTTAAAAATATATTATTAATTCTTTCAATATTACGAACACGAATTATATTATAAATGTTTTAAGATATTCGATTAAAAATGCTGTTTAGACCATGAATTAAAATTTAATAGATAACCGAATATGACCAACCCAATCTATGCTTTGTTTTTTACATGAATATCCCAAAGTGTAAACAAAACACTACTTTTGTTGGTTAAGTAAAACCTGATAATATTTATCATGTATGTAGATATAATAGTTGTTAAATATTAAATTCATGTTGTATAAATATTGTGTGCTTATACATGATTATATTTCCCATATAAAATAATATTAAATAAATATTTTCGTTAAAACCAAAATAAGATATTGGAAAACGATTATAAAATAAATATTCAAAAAATATTTTGCAATCAATATTAAACTCGCAATATTTTTTAAATATTGCTTATATGTTGAATGTTAACTTTGGGTTTGGAATGTGTGATATAAATATTGTTTCAATGTATAATAAATATGATTTTTAAATATATATGCACAGTTATAAACAAATATTATATAAATGTGTTGTTTATGTTGGAAATATTTCTCATACATATAATATTTGTAAAAACTAAAATAGATATTTATAATATATTGTGTGCTAACCTGGGATATATAACAGGTGACAGTAATTTAAGCACACGTACATCATGTGATATGGGTGTAGCCGTGGTAGTATGAGAAGCGTGAAAGAGAAAACGAAGGAATGTTTAAGTTTTGCGCAGGTTTTGTGGTCCATGATTGAGGGTTATAAGAAAAGAAGTCGTTGTGAATAAACATTGCACTGGTTATAATCGGCAACTAGTAAGTGCCGTAATTATAAAATGAATAGGTTAAAAACTGTTACAATGCAGGTGTTACTACATGTTTACAAAAATAATATTGCAGGTTAGAGGTATGTCGCCCAACTCGAAATTTGTCATAAGTATCATTTAGCCAAACATACACTTTAAAAAAATTGAAATTATCAGCTTACAAAATGGAGATATGCATAATAAATATCAAAATATACCTGTAAAATATTTGGGATATTGGCAAAATATACCAAAAAACAGCAATCGATGGTAAGAGGATATGGTTACACGATGCAGTACATTTAACAAGATTTTTTTCGTAGTAATGATGAAAGAAGGATGAAACAACAAGAATGAGATGATATTTTTTAAGTGTGTGTTTGACTAAATGATACTTATGACAATTTCGAGTGGGACGACATACGTCTAACCTGCAATATTATTTTTGTAAACATGCAGTAACACCTGCATTGTAATAGTTTTTAACCTATTCATTTTATAATTACGATACTTACCAGTTGCCGATTATAACCAGTGCAATGTTTATTCATAACGACTTTCTTTCTTATAACCCACAATCATGGACCGCAAAACTATACAAAACTTTGAATTTCAACATTCCTTGTTTTTTTTTTCACGCCTTCATCTACCACGGCCAATCCACTCCACTCACGTGATGCACGGCGTGCTTGTCGCTTGTTTACGATACGATATCACATACGATATATGTACTGAGTCACGTGACTCAAAACAGCATGTAGGACTGGACAACCGTAGATGAAAAATTTGTAAAGAAAGCCAGTAGTTAATAGTTCAAATTCAAATAATAGAGAAAGATATTAATTTTTTGTTAAAACAGTGGCATATTTTTGCACATGCGTTATTCTACTTAAAAATATATTATTATATACTTTCAATATGACGAACAGGAATATATACATATATTTTTTAATACATACTTTTAGTTATGCATTTATTTTTTTAATTCAGGATAAAATAACTTTTATTTTTTAAAACCACATTTTAGATTATGTTTAAAGATAATTCGCGTTATAAGTGAATTTACATTTTCAATAGATAACTGAAATTATGAACCAACCTAATCTGTGCTTTGTTTTTACATGAATATCCTAAAGTGTAACAAAACACAACTTTTGTTGTGGTAAGTAAACCTGATAATATTTCTCATGTATGTAGATATAGTAGTTGTTAATATTAAATCCTGTTGTATTAATATGTGTTGCTATACATGGGAATATTTCCCATATATTTCGTAACAAATATTTCCTTCAAAACTAATTAATATTTACGATATATTCTTTTTTATACTACTAAAAGTATATTTGAAACTTATATGTGCTTAATATGTATAAATATACATTTAATAAATATATGTGTTAGACTCATAAAATAATATTAAATAAATATTTTCGTAAACCAAAATAAGATATGAAAACGACTATAAAATAAATATTCAAAAAATATTTTGCAATCAATATTAAACTCGCAATATTTTATAAACTATTGCTTATATGTTAATGTTAATTTTGGTTTGGAATTGTATGATATAAATATTGTTTTATGTATAATAAATATGATTTTTTAAATATATATGCACAGTTATAAACAAATATTATATAAATGTGTTGTTTTATGTTGGAAATATTTTCTCTATACATATAAGTATTTGTTAAAATATGAAATACATATTTTTAAATATTTTGTGCTATCTGGGGTAGATTAACATTATTTATATAGCTTTCAAGACGAAAAAGCATAGCATACTCAAACAGCTTTGAGGAAAGCAGAACATTAGAAGATATCGGCGATTAATTAGTAATATTCAGATAATTCACCTTTTCTATGGAGCGGGCTTAATTTTAGAAATTTCCAGTACACATCAGGGCAAACACCCTGTTCGAAAGAGCAATTGATCAGATGCATTTTATAGTTTCACTAATTCATGCTTACAAAGTTAATTATATTAGTGGGTATGCCATCTGCCCCTGATGTAAAGTTATTAATTTTATCAAAGACCTTTAACATTTCAGGTCCAACAAAAGGGATATAAAAACATTGTTATGAGAGGTTTATCTTCATATGATTAATGGATATTGCAATATTTGGAATGTCTTTGCAAGTGACTGTAAGCATTTTCTGAAAATGAAAATATTTGTTTGAAAGCATTTGCAATAACAGAAGAAAGAATCAATGGTTTTATTGTGAATTCTAACTTTTGAATTAGCAAATAAATATTGCTAGTATTCTTACTCTGTTAAAATTGTTCGTCGTATTTCATTAATCTAATCCAAAGTATCTGTACAGTGAGCTATTTGTTTTGTTTTTTTAATTGGGAAATGAAGTGTCAAAATGATAATAGAATATATCAAAAAAGTAATTAAATTTGTCATTAATATCAGGAACACTATATACTGGAATCCAGCTTTCTCTTTGTAGGCCTTCTAAAAAAAGAGTTTTACTGTTAGTTTTATATGATCTGCGATATTCGTAGTATTTTGTTGGTGGAGTGCATATTTTAAAATATAAAAGTATCAATCTGTAATCTGAAAAATGTATATCTTTTTTTATTTACATCAAATATTTCTCTCGATAGATTAAATGATTAAAGATTGTTTAATAGTTGTAAATATTTATAATTTTCAGGGTAACAATTAATATTAAAATCCCCTGCTACAATGATTGGTACTGTAATATCAAAATATTTTTCTCAGATCATATATAAATGTAATAAAAAGAACTCAAGTTCACCATCAGGTGCTCTGTAAACATTAAAGACTAGTAATGATAGTTTTTTAATTTAGACTTTAGCTGCGCATATTTCAATATCTTTATCGATACAATATTCTGTAACATCGATAGGGGTGGCATTAATACTGTTATGGCACCTAATGCCACAGCCTCAACCTTTACTTATAAATTAGATCTGTCAAAGTGACGGATCTAATTTAAGCTTCAAATTTCGATGATTTTGTGCAAAATAAAAGTAAGGATGGATATGAATTAAAGAATCGGGTTTAGAAGGAAGGATGACAAAAATGACGAAATTGAGAGTGAGATGAAGGAAATAATCGTTTCGGCCAAAAAATATAAAAATTTCGCACTCAAGGCTGAAGGAAGAACACCATTAGGTGATTTAGCCTTTTTGGTTTATATACATCGTACGATATATGTATGTATTTGTATTTGCTTATGAGCCAATAAAGTCGATTATTATTATTATTATATTATTTATATATCTGCAGTAGTTATTTATAAACCTATAATGATTAATGCCAAAATAAATTATCTCAAAACTTCTAAGGGTTTAAAATCATGTAAAGAAATTTCCAAATCATTTAACTTATTTATAATGCTTCAACAGTTTAATAAAAACAGTAAAAAGGGCGAGTTTTTTACCATCCTAACTATTTCTACTGTTCTAATTTTTAATCTTGACATCCTTTCTTCGAAAGATGAAATGATGCTTTGCATAGACTTGGAGTTCAAGAATATCCGTCGGCACCGATACCTACTCTAAAAAATGAGTATTCCTCCGGAAGATTCAACTGAAGTTTCTCTAATTTTGCATTAGAAATGTTCTGTGATTTCAAGTATACAAGGTTTCCAGTTCCTCAACTGAAAGATTTGGATCTAGTCGATACACATGGAGGTGCGCATATTTCGGTATTGCCTTGATGTAACAGTTACTTTCTGCAATGCCGTAAATTATATTTGATTTGCGATAGTGCTTATCTGGTCGTTTAGTAGATGGACTTGTATTCAAGTTTGTCGATATATCACCGTTGTTTGTGGATACAATTTTCTTTTTTTCGTTTTTGTTTGTGTCCGGTTTCTTCCCCGATTTCTTGCCAGAATACAGTTTATCAGCGTAGGTAATCTTGTTGGAGCTATCCTTTTCTAACGCCTTTCCGGATTTGTTTGCATTTTCTTCTTTTATTATATCTCCGTCTTTTAGCTGATGTACTTTCACCAAATTGTTAACTCCAGTACATGCACTTCATCTTTTTTAATATTTTAATTTTTTCCTTTAGATAATTTATTACTTCTTAAACGTCTTTTACGATTTTCATAAATTCACAACTTTTAAGAAGGCAATGATCACATCCTCATTGCAATCACTTCTTGCCTGACTAACCTGTGGGCCTTTTATATCATTCAAATCACTTTGAAAACTCTAAGAAATCTATAAATCGCGGCGTTACTGTAAAGAGTCGTTACTGTATTTTTTATTTTTTTAATAAGGTGTGACATTGAGGAAACAGGTTGCCTCCCTGCTTTCACTTCCTTGATTCTCCTGGCCTAGGTTGCATTGCGTATTTTTGCAAATTCCTTACATTTAGTTCTCTAGCTGCCTCTGCTGCGTCGATCACCATGGTACGGATGCTGAATATAGTAAGTGCTGTTATTTGCAACATTAGGTTTATTATATTTCCCCCTCTGAACTCCTGGCCGATTCCTCTT
>RXPK01000203.1:108242-223724 GCA_004143645.1 Protaetia brevitarsis | reverse complement strand
TAGAGATATTCCGTTGTCTAAAGATAAAAAACTCACCCAGTATACAGTGACCGGCATAAATATTGCAACATATGGGATTTTTTTTTATTATTAAAGTATACTAAAACTTTTTTTTGATGATAATGTGCATGTCTAGGAACCCCAAAATCTATTTTGGCACACGTCATGTGACCACTAGCATGGCGGTAAATTTAAAAAATATGCTGTAAATCCCCAAAAAAAGTGAGGTTAGATGACATGATATCCAAAAAAGTTATTTGAAAAAGTTGTTTAGAATTCAATTTTGAGCCTGTATGTAATAATAAATATTACTTTTATTGAAAATTAGAACACTTTTTTGTTTTCTACATTAAAGTGGAATTCGTTAGTTTAAAACGTATAACTCATTGAACTACATGCGCGCATCGAAGGTATTAAAGTAGGTTTTGAAATTAGAGAACAAGGAATAATAAATAGTAGGTAAAATAAAAATAGTTTAATGTCTATGAAACTCAATAAAAGTAAATAATTAATAATAAGGTACTTTTAGCTAATGATATGAATAGTTATTAAGCAAGAACATTTAAACAATAACTAATATTAATGAACAACTTGTTAGGCACTTCTATCGTGCTGTTTCTTATAAGTAAGGTAGACTTTAAAATTAAAAACAACAAAATCTTGTAGTAAACTATTTTAATTTTTTGGTAAATGAGTAATTACTACTATTTTTATTTTACCTACTGTTTATTATTCGTTCTTCTCTAATTTCAAAATCTATTTTAATACTTTCGGTGGGTGCATGTAATGTTACCAGTTTTGGACTAACTGTTTTCGCTTTAATGCAGAAACAAAAAAAAGTATTATAATTTTCAATAAAAATAAAGTTACGTGTGTCTAATTGGTTTAGAATGAAAACATTTGTGAACTTTCATTTATGAGTCCCCCGCAATAACAATTGTCCGAAAACGTACTTTTCAGTTTTCGCTCTCTTAATTATGCAAAAATTTACAAAATTGTTTGAGTATGAACCAGATTTAAAAATATTACAGCTGTTAAGCTGCTAAAAACGAAAAATATGTAATTCAATTAAACAATATTTGGAAAAATTGTGATTTTATTTGCACACAGCGTCAGAATTGAATTCTAAGCAACATTTTCAAATAACTTTTTTGGATATCATGTCATCTAATCTCACTTTTTGGAAATTCATGGCATGTTTTTTAAATTTACCGCCATACTAGTGGTCACGTGACGTACGTCAAAATAAATTTTGGGGTTCCTAGACATGCACAACCTATCCCCAAAAAAATAAATTTGGAATATTTCAATAATAAAAAAAAACCCATATTTGTTTTTTCAATTTTTTTTCATTCTCTGATTTTTTTCCAAACTGTCTTCCTCCTTTAAGCAATTCTAAATTTTTAAACTTTTCTTTTTTATATTTTTAACAGTTTTTTATTTTTCCAATTTTTTTATCTCCTTTTTTTATTTTATTTTTTTCAGCAATTTTCCAATATTTTTTTTTTTTCCTCTTTTGAAATGCTTTATTTTTTATATATTTTTTTTACCTTTTTATAGATTTTTATTTTTTTGCGTTTTTTTAACAATTTTAATTGGTTACCATATTTATAAGTAAAAAACCTTTTTAAATATTTTTTTGTAATAATTATTATCAAAAACATACACGCCATTAAGGAAGCCGGCGGCTATACAATTAAATCATTAAATAAATTTTTCATTTTCTTATTCAGATATAAATTGATACAACACGGATGTTGACAAAACTATTCGACTGAAAATTCCATGACAATTACTCTTTTATTTAGATACAAATTTCGTTTGACAAACTTTCATGTCATAAGTACACAGAATTATCAATCACACACAATAAGCAGCAAATTCCCCCAAAAAGAAGTAAGGACTCATAAGATTGATTATTTATTTAATTATTTGAAAGGTAAGGCATTTTAAATAAATGAAACACTCTATGTATCTGACTAATAACATTCCTTTCATGTTTATTATAATAAAAAAAAATACAACAAAACAATTGACGTAGAATATCTACAAAGTAAAAACAATAAATTATAATACAAATATATTTACAGAGGTAACCGAAAATACCACCGTATTTTTTTTTTAATAGTAACCCGTAAAACATTTACTCTTTCTTTGGTTTGTGCGCATACTTAAAGTAATAGGCGGCGCACATAATGGAAGTACTCAAAGCGGTGCTAACTATAAAATTCAACAACAAGGTGACGTCACCGGAATCGACCAGAACCGTGAATATTCGGGCTGGAAAATCATGCATTTTTTTAGCAAATAATTTAAGTACTTACATCTTACTCAACATACTGGCATCGAATAGAATGTGCCGTTAAGAATATGAATGAAAGAATTTTTGACATTTTACAAATGGCGCGAAATTCAAATTTCAAACTCAAATTCTTAACGCAACATTTTTATTCAGTAAGAAAAATGACCTACATGCATTCGTAGCAGCCGATATAAACCACGTCAATAGGCTGACGGAATCGGCATTTTTTAATCGTATTATTTCTAGTAGTTGGACCACTTTAGATGAGGCGCCAATCGGTGTGCACAGTGGCTGAAATATTATAAAAATATAAATATTAGTTATTATTATTTATTAAAATATTATTAAATATTATTTCATACATAATTGGCGCAAAAAAAACGCACACACAGCACAAATTAAAACACTGCAAACTATACTAAACGTTTTGAGAAGCCAGATTGAACACTTCTTTAATCAACAATCACAAACATTAAAACGAAAACATAGTTTTCCTGAATAAGATTAACCCTGAAAAACAAAATCGCAAAAATATCAAAGCGAACAGCGCAATAGTGATTAGCTTAGTTCAAACGATTTTTGGGGGTGCCTGAAAATGATCAGGGCGCATGCGCACTTTAACATCAGAGTTTAAACGAGCACGAAATTCCAACTTTGGGAAATATTTGGCTGTTGAAGTGCCCATCGATTGCTAAGCGATCAGTAAAGGTTATTTTGAAAAGATTTTTAGTAAGGAGACATGCATATGACAAATGAGTTAAGTTTACCACCTTATTAGAAAAATTACGCAAGATTACGTTAGAATATTTTATTTTGTCAACTACCTAGTACTTATATGTTTCGATCCACAATTTTCAAATTTTGTATACATCAGTGTAGAAAGTGCAAATTTTCCAAAAAAGATTTTCTTGGAAAATTTGCAACAAATCCTATTTCTTGTAGTATTTTAATAGGATTAGAACACGATTTTTTTTTCTCTTCCGTTTTTCAATTACATACACCAATCCTCTGGGACTTCATATATTATAAATATATTTTACCACTAATGCTGCTTGCATGGAATTAAATGAATTTCGAATTTTTTATTTTAACATATTTCTTTTTATGGAATTTTGTAAAATACATTTGGGAAATTTTCAATAAATATCTTATGTTTCGCGAATTATAGTGATGTTCCTTTACTACGTTGAAAAAAAAAAATAAAAAACAAAAAATCTCATAAAACCAACCGAAACACCCTGTATATTATTTCATCACATACGTCACTTATAATATTTTATAATACCTATCGCTAAACTATCTTTACCAACTTTTTTATTTGGTTTAAAATCACCATCAATTTTTTGTTTTAATATGAAATTTTTTTGTTTGTTTTATATCAAGACAGCTTTATGAAATACATTTCAATTTTAGTTTTTTAATTAAATAAAATGCTTCAACAGATCTTCATTAAACCGATTTTTTAAAAATCTATTTTATTTAATTACAGAAGTACTGTGGCCCTGTTTTGTCATTGATCGAATTTCTATGTTCACAAATTTGAATTATTTATTACTAAAAATTTCATAACGTTTTTTTTTTTAAATTTAACAAAAAAAAACCAAAAATTGACACACATTTTACAAAGCATTATTTACATGAAAAATTCATATTAAAACAAAATACTGTATAGATTTTATCAATAACCAAACAAGAAAATTTATCGTATATTTCTAGTCATCTTTCATACTTTTAAAATGTTATTATATACATGTAACATATCTATTTATCTATTCCTCTGTTTAAAATTTTATAACATGTAGTTATTTTATATTTATTGACTTCTCAATGTTGTTTATCTTTATTTTTAATTAGTATAATATTTTAGTTTGTATGTCCGTTTGATGTTATAAGAGCCTGAAGATGGCCATTTTCGGCCGAAACATGTAGCTTTTTATAGATTATTGTATATAAGAATGGAATGAACAATATCTGTTATGCATTTGAGTAACAGAAAAAAGATTTAGTAAAGAAATAAAAATTTATACACATTTCTTTTAATTATTAAAACCAAGAAAATATTAAAATATTTAAATTTTGTGACCTCACTACAAATTTGCGGTTTTACTGTATTCTAAACAAAATATTAAATAATAATTTTCAAAACAAAATTGTAATATCTTCAACATGTGTTTTATTTAAGCAAATAAAAAGGGTTGATATGGAAGTTAAAATGAAATAGAAGCATCAAAGATGCAAAATGACACCATCTTTAGCACATTTGATGCAAATTTTTACATGAAGTCCAAATGAAAAAGAAAGGGAAAAGGAAAACAACAATACTTTTGAAAACAAAACTCTTTTACTTATCGAAAGACCTGTTATTTTTTATAGATAGATAGAACCAAGAAAAAAATGCACAGTTTAGATACTTGTGAAACGCTTTGTATAATGAACCATATTTAGAAAAATTAAAAGTATGCAGTTATTTTGTGCAAATCTTTTCAATATAATATAAATACTTTTGTGGGTTTCCTTATTGGTTGAATTAATTTAAACCATTTTATTCAACAAAACGTTTTGTCTATTACCAATTACTTTTATATCCAATCTGAATTAGAACATTATCATTATCCAAGAATTTGTTTTTATTTTTTTTTAATTTCCAATATCAACACTAGTAAATTGTATATGATCGTAAAGCAGATAAAACCAGAATAATAAATATACGATACAAAATCCATACATTTAAAAAAAAATCAGATTTGACAATGACAATTTATTTAAATTTAGATCAATATTATCTAAGCGTTATTTGTAAACTTTCTATCAACACTGTATGTTGTATATCAGGCAAACTTTGAAGCATTTTCAAATAAATATTATAAGTTAGACAACCAGATATGCAGAGATATCAAATTAAAGAAAAATTATAACCCCAAAAAAGGAAATAAGATGCATTTAATGCTCATAAATACGCCATCAATCGTTATATCTAAAAATTAACTTTAAACCAGAAAGCGTTAGAAGCAAAGCTCCAAAACCAAGTGACAAATATCATGCAATAGACACTAACCCGCTATAAAAATTAACATAACCTTACCACGAGGAAAGATAATACTTCTCTAGGTATAATACCAGCCAAGAAACTGGCCGCTATCATAAAGTAAGCTTGAGCTAAAAGGAAACTATAAATGTTAACATATCCTTATAGACTATCACGATAGAAATTAATATCAACTCCTGTATTAATATAATCGGATATTCCAAGTACGTCAAGAGGGCATAGCCACTTCTAAAGTTATATGAGAATGTAATGGTGTAACTGCAACAACAGTTACAAGTGAGCGATTTAAATAAATGCAATAAAGACACTTACCTTGCCAATTCCATTAACAATCCTATCAGATTAATACCCCTGGCATGCTTCAATTTCAGCAGTGTTATGATCTGCGGCACTTTTAATATGAAGCAGGTGACTATGGTTATTACGCTCAAGAAGTCGGCGAAAATCTCCAAACAAACTCGAACTACCCCTAGCCAAAGCCATTTTCGTCAAATGTTATTCACAAAAATTGAAATTCAAAACGATTCGTGCATGCTCACTTTGCCGGGTCTCACAGTATTTTAATTCTATTGGTTACCAGTTAAACCAACATAAATTCAACTAGACAAGCGATAGTTCCTAGACAGAGTTCAATGGGTTCGAGGGTTCAATAGAGATAACATTTTAATTAAGCTATTAATTAAATGTCCAAACTAAGCGTAGATAAGAAATCGAAGGGAAAATAGTAAACAATAATTTCTTACACTCAAATTACCGTTGAGTAATGTCATGTAAAAAGCGTCAGTAATCTAATCGACATGGCAATTCAACTGACAAAATATATACAACTGTTCAAAAGTTTGATCCATATTGGGAATAATAATTAAATAAATTGAAGATTTTAGGGACATGCTGATAGACTTCTTTCTAGACTCTTCCTTTGGAATTGTGCATGACCAAATAATTGTGTCACAAACATGGAAATACTAGAATTTCTTGCCTGGATGAGAAATTCCATTTTAAATAATAAATATAGGCCTTGTTTATATATCTTTAATGATATATACACGAAGGATAAAAGTAAATTAGTACGAAAGCGAAAAAAAATGTATAAAAGACACTTTTATTATTTTTAACGAATTATTAAAAATATAAACAAAGACATCCAGTAAACCAAATTCAAATTTCCCGCAATTATTTTTAGTAACTTGAAGCAGCATGCTTTCAGTAGCATGAAATTACCTACGATTTTGTATTACATTAATAGTTATTTGAATACCTTTAAGTTGAAGACACTGGAATATAATGCGGAAATTTGAATTTGGTTTACTGGGCAGTAATGTTTGAAGATTTTTTCAATTTCCAGGAGAATATGTTTTTGCCATTTTTTTCTCGGAGCACTCCGACTACAAAATCTGTGTTCCGTTTGTTTAGTAACCTTGCTCCCACAGCGATTAACGTATTCGTTGCGTCTGATCGTCGGTGCTCTTTTAAAAAGCACTCTGAAGGTGTTCCACGTTGATCTGATTCGCGAGAGATAAATTACGTCGAGCAATTTGTAAAACATAACCTAAATCATAAATAAATGTTAACGTTGTATAAAAACGAAAGTAAATTTGGAAGTAGAGTGTTTAGCAGTGCTAGACATTCTATCATCTGGATGATGATCATATTCTATTTGAAAATATAGTCTAACCAGCTCTAACAACCAATTTTTAACGATTCTAGACAACTCTAACCTCTAATCACTCTGACCCTAACCTTAAAAGTGAAGGATGCGCATAATAGGTGTTTGGTTACTATCACTGGGTGATCACGGGGTAATTGGAGCAACATGAATTCGAGCAATGACAAAAGTTATTGGTGTTCGCTATTTAAAAAATCATGCTAACAAAAGAAAACGTAGTTGAAATATTTTTTTTAATGTATTACACTCCTGAAAACGTATTCAATAAAAATAGTTTTGAGGAAAGGAAGGAGGAGGAAAGGAGGGTTTTAAAAAAATGGTAAAAGCATTTTTTGAATTTGGCAGATACGTTATGTCACCTGTCAATTTTGACAAGACATATTTCAAGTAGTTTTGGAAGCACAATTGATTAAGCTAGCGAAGAGATGAAACAAAAAAATCACTTTCTTACGGCGTAATATTTGGTTTAGTGTTGTGTCGCCAGAAAATAGCGTTATTTCATTATTTTAGCACCACATGCCTCGGATTTATTCTTTAATTTACACGCTTTTGGTAATTAATGTAATTATTGGAAGAATTAAAATAAAGTATTAATTTTAAAAATAGCGCAAATAGTGTAAATTTGTCTGTTGGCCAAACCGACTATCACGCAACCGCTATAAACGGAACGGCAACAGTCATTTTGAAAATTGATCGTCATATTTAAAAATTGTTTAAAATTTTTGTTAACTTTTCATCTAAGATTTTAAATTGTATTGTATAGTTTCAAGGTAAAAATTATTATGTTTATATACAAATATTCTATTTATTTTCAAGTTAAAAATAAATATAATAAAAATATTTTTCTGTGTATTAAATAAAATTAAGTGTGAGCCCCACAAAAATACAAAAACTGTTCCATATTGTCAAGAAACCTATTTTGTATGAACGCGCCATTTTTAGCACTATTCTGAAAAAAGAACGAGAGTACATCTGATCGCTTGCAGAAATTTATTCACCTCCGCTATCTTGCCTCTGAAGCAAATAATAATCGATAACGAGAATATAAATAAATAAAAAGTTGACAACTTTCAATATTGAAAATGAAGTACAAATATATTAAAATTCGTGGCGGTAAATTTAAACCATCATCAATCATTTATATTATTCTGAATATTTCGATTCCAAAGCATAACCGCATTTAGCTGTTTGACATTTAGCAATTCTATTTAACAAAGGCGCCATTCTTAAATTACCAGATGCTCAACAAATAACTACCGTTTTAAGGTTACAGAAAACGCGAGTGTCATTCAATTGGATTATTTAGTACAATTGTTTGTAAATGACATCAGGTTTTCCATGATTTTAATTGATATTACAAAATACCAATTTAAGAGTTTATTCTTCCAATTAGCCTTATCGAATTTCACACTCTGTATGTATATTCGACCATTTGCATTTATAATGTATGTCAAGGTATTCAAAACTTGCGATTGGCATGCCAGCCCAAATCTTTGCTTTCAAACGCTTTCGTACCTTTCCCTTATTATGCCAAAAATGGTCGCGTAAAAAATTATCCTCACACTTTTCCATCCTAATACATATTAATGTGCCCGAGTAAAAGTTAACAAAACTCAAAAGATCCCCCGTCAAAACGACTTTCTAATCGGAACGAATTCAAACGGATTGAAATGACGTGCTCCTCGCCATATAGGGGAATATGGGTATGCGCCTTTTTTGTTTAAAATAAATTGTTTCCGATACGACCTAGTGGAACGATGTGTGTTTATATTAGGTCGGAAAAAAAATAGTATCTGGCGCTCCAAATGAGTCGTTAGGAGTTTAACAACCCAGCAATTACTTAACGCGTTTCCTGAAAAATTCGTATGTGCTTCTAGCGTAATGTAATGTAAACGTTAAAGTGAGTCATAACTTAAAAATATCATTAATCAAAGGATTAGGACAGATACACACGAACGACTTCGTCATTTCCCGATAAAAGTCGTTCGATATTATTAGAAAATTCGTTTAGTTTAAATGCAAGTTGAATGCCCGCTCTTTTTGTCGGCCATCTTGTGACTTTACTTATATCAAAAACACCTGCCAATTTTTGATAATGCCAGTTCGAATATTTCCTAATTATTTTAGTAAATTAAATATTAAAGCAATAAATAGTCTACGATTTTCTTAATATAGACAAACGTTTAAATGTTTTCGTGTTGAGTTATTCAAACTAATTGCGGGAAATTTGAATTTTCTTATCGTTATTGTTAATTTTGTTTTTACCCGAAATCATTACAATAAATAATTTTGTGTATAGACTATTACAGTTGTGTCGCGGAGTTTATTTATTCAATATCGTTAATTCTTTCATTTCCAAGGATGTTGAACATCTAGAAAGGGCTGCCATTATTTATTCTCGTATGTTACCTTTGATGTTTTGTCTCCAAAAATAACTTTTAGCAATGTTTTAGCGATGCATTATTTTAACAACCGTCTGTTTCTGCTATCTCTTGCGTTTACACCAATCATAAAGAACATGTTTTAAAGAAGGAAGTACAATCTCGACTCAAAATGGCCGCTATTTGTCATTGCTGTCATTTGCTCTACGTCAAAAGTACAAGTGTAAAATCTGATTAGTAATTAACGGCAAGAAACAGACAAAATGACAATAAGTCAAATTAAAAACGCGATAGAACTACCTACTCTCAGGATTACACTCACTTATTTTCTATTTCTCCCAACGACTGTCAAACTCAACGTCAGAATAATGACGGCAGTGGCGCCCTCTCTGTAAATTGACGCTGATGCTGTCAAATTTTTTACTAGTGCTGTCTAACATTATTATTTTCCACAACTTGAAGTTCAAGTTGACAAATGATTTATCTAATTATATTTTACATATAATACTAATATGATAATAATCCATTTTGCTTCTTTTAATAATGCGGATCACTTTTAAAATTACCCCATAAATTTTGCGATTTGATTAGTTGAAGACCATATGAAGACCCAAGAGAGCAGGTGTCACACAGAGTAATGTCATGAGACATCATCCTGACATTCACGTGAGCATCGTACATTGCCTTTACGATACTTGAGTTTAAGAAAAATGTAATTATGAGTGACTTTTGAAATTTTGTAATTGTTTAACGCCCATGGCATTATTTCTTTTTTTTGTAGCGAAAATGACATGGGACAATGCTAATGAGACTCTTCCTGCATTTCTTACATTTAAGTACGTGTATGCTGACCAGAATAACAGTGCTGTAACGTCAAATAAACGTCACTTATGGGCAAATGGCATATTCTGCCTGGGAAAATGACGTTATAATAACGTCAATCCTTTTGGGAAAAGCAGTTTAAAGTATTTTAAAAAATCATTATATTGACTGTAAATGTCAATAACCACGTTGCCATCTTCAGAAATAAAAGTGAATTGAACAGCGATGAGCAAGATAAAGGAAATGAATCCTTTTTTTATAATACTCTGTGCTCATATATTGAAGTTTCGACTCTTAGAAAATTGCTAGGCAACCAGACAACACAATCCCCAACTCATAAGACGAATAAATACGACTGTATCTAGTTGTGATAAAAAAAAGATTCGCTAGAATTGAAGCGCCATAACTATAAGTTTATGGTACAGAGGACACGATCATGGTTGACCGCCATCATGTCTAATTAGGTTATTAATCTAGAGTTTCTTGTAATCATCCGTTTTTTTTTTCTTCTCTCGCTTGGCTAAATAAAGATTAAAAACTAGAATTTAAAGGTCCTAAATCTGAATAATAATAAAAATTGTGTTTATTTATTTAAATTTTCATATCTTGATAACAATCTAATTGATTCGACTTTGACGATTTTCTCATTATCTACTCCGTGATTTGTGTTTTTGTATGCTAAATTTTGTGACATCTGCTGTGGCAACACAGTGATGCGTATGTATCCCTAGTAGCAAAATTTAAATTTCCCACAATTATTGTTAGTAACTTCAACAGAAAGACATCAAAGTGACTAGTAATTTAATACAAAATCATTGGTAATTTCCTGTTCAATGTTGAAGTTACTAAAAATAATTGCGTGAAATTTAAATTTTGCTACTGGGGATGACTTTATTTTTTGAATACCAAGAGGAGGAAGATAAAAAAATGTCGTCATCCAGATTTCAAATACTTCCACCATGCAATTGTCAAAAAATCAATTTAGCTATTTAGAGAAAAAAAAAACATCTAGGCAACCAAATTTTAAATTTCCCACAATAATTTTTAATAACATCAACATAAAGGATTAAAATATCCAAATAGCCAAATTTAAATTTCCCGCCACTATTTTTAGTGAATTCAACGTAAAGGCATTACAGAAACTATTAATGTAGTACAAAATAGTGAGTAAATTTATGTTTCAACGTTGAAGTTACTAAGAATAATTGCGGACAATTTAATTTGGTTATGTGGGTAACTATTAATGTACTAAGTAAGTTCATGATTCAACGTTAAAGTTCCTAAAAAAATTGTGGGAAATTAAATTTGGTTGCCTGAGGCATTTTCACTTCCACGTTGATAGTCAAAAAAATTATTCAATCAACTTAAAACTTTTTTTAGTCTTTTAACAAACAAAAATTATAAAAAAATAATCATTTAAAACGCTTTTGCGATTTGAGTTTCCCGCCAAATATGTATAATTTGGAAATTGAACGATAAATGGTCCATCACATAAGCCACTCATTATTATATTTTTTTAATTTAAATTTTAAACTTAATTTTTTAATTGGCGAAACGCGACGAAAATCGCTCGTGAGCGTCCGGCTTGATGTCAAAATACGAACCGAATACACGACATCGGCCGAAGTTTTCAACGGTTTGTTTGAATAAATTACGGAGACGGAGTCCGCAGCGCTTGTTGGGGAGCCGGAGGAATTTTCGCCATGCAAATAAATGAGAAGAAAACCCCGTCGTGCTCGCCTCATTCATCGTCGAAACCTTAATTTGTGCCCAAGCTCACGTTCGCCATTAGATAAAGGCAAGGTGTTATTCACCACCGCGCACCTGAAACAGCGTACGGTACGACGACGTTTTGAGGTTAGTTCCAGTGCCCAGAGCGATTCACCTTTTCTGCGAAGGTATTTCGCGTGCCAGGTGTATTTTACGCGAACGGAAACGTGCAGCGCCTAGTGCAAAAAAATTTAAATTAGATTTGCCAGTGAACGTGTACTTGTTTATTTAATAAATAGTGATTATGGGGATTAACAGGATCGGAGTTAGCGGTGAATTTCGTCTTGTTTTTGACGGTTGAGTGAATCTAAAAATATTTTTCTTCCTATAAATAATATGTCACACATCTCTATGCAACCGGCGCGTCTCTTAATAGTGTAAGAAATTTAAGATGCAAGAAAACGGTAGAAAAACAGGAAAGGTGTTTTTCACGTTTGCCTCTTGCAGTCGCGAGTGCATTTCGCATGTTATTCGTGCAGTTGATTTGGAACACCGGCCGCGCTAGTTTTGTTTGTATTTGGAATTCTCCTTTTTTTTTCTCGTTCTTTTCGTTTCCGACAAATGCCGCACAACACGGACTAAATTTAAAATTCGATTCACGTCTCTTTATAAATGTATTAATACAATGTAACGTCGTTATAGGTGATGTCTTGTCGCGTCAGTGAAAACGTTTTTCCGGGCCTGGATGTGTAAATGAAACCGGCATAAGATGGATAAACACATCAGGGATATCATAGGAAAGTGCGAGGACGAGGGTAAGTCATTTCCACCCGTTAATTAACGTAGAAACCAGAAGATATAATAGGACTTTGTTACAATCTAGTAGATGTGCCCGCACCGGTACTGGATATGGTGATAAAAGACATATTCATGTCGTGCGACGCGGAAAATGAGGGATTAGTGCCTGTAGCGAAACTCATCGACTTCATCATACCATTCCTACAAGGAAATATGTAAGTAGATGTGAATACAATGCGTAAATTTTAAAGTTAAATCTAACGAGTGGGTCGTGACAACGTTATTCGAAGTTATGAATGAATTAGCGCACGAGGCTAACTACGATTTTTTGTTTCATTTCTTTTTTACTTTACGCTCTAAGCTTTTGCGACACACCTCCACGATTCTGACCCCAAAAACTCTACGCTCAACTTTCGTGTTGTGTAATAATAGAAATAAGAATAGAGGAATTATCCATGACCAAAACTATTTTAAGCGGCAGTTAAGTAAACCGTTTTTTCGCCAGGTAAAAACTCTTGAATATAAATCGACGGATTACGATTCTATTACGTCCGTAAATGCATTGTATTTAATATGTTTAGTCATCGGAAATCGTTGAGCTCGCTTTTTATTATCTCGGTTAAGTGATGAATTTTTATCGCAATCTTCGCGGTTAGCATGAGTGATGCGTAATTAGAGAGAATTATTAATAAAACGCTTCCTTTTACTCGCTCCTAACGAGAGAAATTGAAAGTGATATCCTTAAACGGATTCAAAATTCTATTTAGACGTTTTTTTTTATTTTGGAGAGCAGTCAATCTTGGTTAATTATAAATTAAATGAAATTAAAATTTAAAATAAAAAAAAATCAAATTGGCTGTATCTACGGGTTAGTGTTAAAACAAAATAATAAAGAAAGCTGGTTGTTGTCACATGTGATATGAAGTTCTAATTTCGTATGTAAATTCTGGATGTAGAATTAAAAAAAAGGAAAAGTTTAATTGGGAGTTGATAAATAAAATTCATTGTGAAAGTTTATCAATGTAGCCAAAGAAATCGGACTGTTCTTATATGGTCTTTTTCTAGTAAAATGAGAAACATGTGTTGCTGTTTTATATATTCCTAGAAAATTTCCTTCGGTTGGGATTCATTAAAAAGGAACCATTCATTCAATATACTTATATTGCATGTGGGAGGCTCTGTATTTAATTAAAGGGACAACAAGGGAACACTGTTTTCGTTCGGAAGTTTATCGTAAACAGTGTGTACATACACAACCTGTAAAGGGAATAAGTCATACGAAGTACATTACACAAGTTTTGAAAGAAATAGTAATTGTACTAAATAAAAAAATAGATTACAATGTGAAGTTGTTTTTGCTTGTCAGAGAAATTTATTTTTAGATCCGTATATGCAATTTAAATGGTCCGACGTATGAGATATAATCAATTAGCAACAATATTAGGTATCAAAAATAGCTAACTTAAAGTATTATTTTTCACGAACAAATTGAAAAAGAAGTGGATATATTTCTATGGTTTTTGTAACGAATATCTACAAAAATAAAACACTAAATTTGATATTAATTAATTTAATGTAACATTCTTCTATGAATTTACCTTTTTTTTCCTAATTAACTTCTTTTTCACTATTGGTTGGTTTAATAAGAATAATGCGTCCAATTTTTGAGATTATAAAGAGAGAGATAATATATAATTATATTTTGTTTTGTTTTTAAGCGACGTTTGGATTGTTACATGTTCAAAAATCTTTTTTTTTTGTTTGTTTTACATTCTCAACAGTTCCATTGGATTTTTTTTTTATTTCTTTGTATCAGATATAAATGCGATGGAGATGCCGGTCTGTGATCTTTCTAGTTGCTGTTTTATTAGCAACCTCAATTCTCTCCTTAATATCCTTCCATATAGCTTTAACTATTGCAGCAATCGATTATGGTTCTGTAGTTAGTATATTCTTTCGTATCCCCTGTACCCTATTAGTAAGCCTGTGCAATTGTGTCAACTTTCCACTCATAAACCAAGAGAAAAATCTGTGATTTATTATAATACGGTAATAAAAATAAATATAATTGCAGTATTTTTTTACTAAAATCACAGTACAATGTATTGCATTGAACACACTTAATTTTAAATTTACAGTGCGCCTAGAAAGTACCCGTGCTTTAAAATCTCTCCCGATTAGAGTATACCATGTTTTTTTTTTTGATCGCTGATCACTTTGACGATTTGTATATGAGTAAAATGTATGCAAAAACTAATTAACAATTAGTTTTCCTGGGGTTTTTATAATTATCACTGCAAATTAAAGATAACTGCTGTTTTTTTTCCTATAGCGAAAGTTTGAAACACCATTTTTGAGAAGAAAAAGCAATACGGGCACAAACCTAAAAAATAACTTAAATAAAATGTAAAAATATTAATAGATGAACTAACAAAGATTCTAAGTAGCTGAAATGACTTAATGTCAAAGATTTTATACTCTTCATATTTTGTTTACTTTATCACGGCACACTACGTTATTTTGTTGTTTCTAATTTCAAAGCCTACCTTACTTATACGAAACAGAATGATATGTGTGCCTAATAAGTACCTATTTTTGGAGTTTCATTTCTCAGTTGTTCATTATTATTAGTTATTGTTTAAATGTTTTTACTCATTAAGATTTTCATCATTAGCTAAAAATATTGGTTGTTTATTTCTATTGAGTTTCGTAACCTTTCGAAACCTACTTAAGTACAGCTCCTACCAAAAAAAAAAGTTAACGACCTATGCGAAAATGTATGTGGCGAGCGCATTTAGGATGGACTATAGCTTTTACTACGACTGCGGCTTATCGATGTAAACAGATGTGTATGATCCGTTGTGTATTTATCCGATACAGGATTTCTTGTTTTTATAATTCAGTTTTTGTTATTTTGACATAAACAAGCACGCCTTGAAATAATATTTTTATGTATTCCTTGGTAAAATAGATTCTCTGTTTCTGAATGTTCTTATTGATTTATTAGAATACCTTATTTCGCATATATACGGCCAATATGGAATATAGTGAATAGACAAGTTTCTTTCTTCATTTTCGTAATTTTTTAATTGTAACATTTAGCGATAAGTGAATTTGAATATAAATAAAATATATAGTTTTCAATAGTAAATGCAAGGACATACTTTGCTAGTAACGTATCATACATATACACATGTGATACTGTAATAACAAAATGTTCTCACTATAAATTTATTTTATTGTTTTATCTAATTGCAACATTTGCATAAATTCATTTCTTCAATCTTGAAGCATCCAATGTCTTCACCCCCATTATTTTCGATTACTTCCTGGAAGTTTCTCATAGTTTATTTGCATTTTCTGGAATGAAGTCTTTATATATGTATAAATATATATTCTGCTTTAATGCAGCTCAAACATTTTCAATAGGACTTAAGTCCGGACTATTTAGAGGCCAGGTCAATACTTGTTAAATAAATGTTTGCAGAACGTATCCATTCTTGCACAATTTGCGATTTCTGCACGGGACAGTTATCGTGCTGAAACCATATATATAATACTACTATATTGCGTGTCTCGTATAAAACCAATGATAAAAATTTTCGCCGATGAAGGGAGATGGAAAATGAGTTTCTTTGTCTGACATGGTTCTACGATTGTTTTGCGCAAGTGCGAACGAAGCAATTTGGTAGTGATGGGCATAATCGAATGATTTCAATAATCAAATGATTGTGATATTCGTTGGAAGAAGAGTACAAATTTTCCTCATTTGTTAAGAGAATGACCCTTTTTTATAGTGATATATGCAAGGAAATTTAAACCTTTATGCCTCTATAAATAGCGATAAGAGATGTACTAATTCTGTAAATATACAAAAGTGGATAGATGAATTCGTAATAAATACTGGTAAATAATACATTGATGTTCATATGAGGATATTTATTTCAAACTATACCATAACAAATTCAATCAATTTACATTGTTTACAAAACACAATAGGTATTACACTGATAAAAAAGGATTCTTTTTAAAAGCTAGCAAAGTAGTTGGGAAAGGTGAATAAAAAACCACTTTTACATTTATTGATTTTGGAAAAGAACCAATTTGTTATATTTCTGATGTATGTTCTCATCCTTTGATGATATTTTTTCCCTCATGATACAATCGAATAGATATGTAGCATTCAATAATTAATTTACATAATTGCATGCAATGATTATTAAAAATCCCTTGACTCAAAATATGTAAATTCAGTTTAGGGGTATTAAAACTGATAATTCTATTCCATATAAATGCTTTTATAGAACATCTTCCCAAGGTATGAATATCCGTGTAACCATCGCTATCTTTTGCTATCACGGGATGATGAGAGAAAGGCGGCGCATATTCATGCAGGTTCATATGAAGTAGTGTACGACTTGTGGTAGTCGGTTGTATGTTTCAAGTTTCAAGAAATCCAGTATTACCTGCATAATTCATATCCATTGTTTCTACAGTAGGAAACTGGGTACTTCTATCATCTATTACTAAAATCTCGTCATGATTGATAGCCACTACAAAGAAAAATATACATTCAACATATCGAAATAGAATGATATATTAAAAAGAATATTTTACCTGTTTCTTAACTATATGTATATCAGTTCTCGATATAGATGTACTTTTATCTGTTACTGTAGGAACTGAAGGTATGGCTGTGGATTTTAGATAGAGACTTTTTCGCCCAAGTATTTTTGCATTTGGTTCTATAAAATCCTCCGAAAGAAAATGAGCCGAACAAATCAATAAAGTTGTTACATCATCTTCATTAGACAATCCACAAACATTTTTCCAGGCAGATCGTCTGTTGTCGTCTTTAGGAAATCTGAAGAAAATGTAAGTTTATTGTTACTACAATATATTCATTTTATAACTATTTGCTTTACCTATGCGTAGAAGCCTTCACGTTTTCCTTTGTTTGTTGATGGCCACACAAATAGCAATATCTTACCATCTTTATATTCCAAAAAACTAAATATTTATAGACTTCAATTCTAATTCATGACAGTTAAAATAATATAAAATAATCAACAGCAATGGATATAATCGCAATATCACCAATAAACAATGATCAAGCGTTAACATACGCACAGTTGTCAACGAGAAACACATGTGAAATGTAAACAACTGACTAACATGTGCGAGAAAGATGCATGGTTATTTAAGGTTCGCGCATGCGCATAATGCAGCCAGAACGTTGTGGCATATCCGATATAGCTGTCTCCCTTTGATTTCGGAATTTTTGAGCACATACCCGCAATATAGTAGTATTATATATATGGCTGAAACACAAAATTGTCCCCATATTTACCAATGGCATCATCAGACTTATAAGGATGCCTTGATTTCTGCAACACCTACTGCTTTCATTTCAACTATTTAGTGTTCTAATTTTTTTACTATTAAAAATATAAGAGAGACCTAATATTAGTGTCGAAATATAGGTACAATCGCAGACAAGAGTTAATTGCAATTTATTTTTCAGTATGTTGTAAAAAAGCAATGAAAAGCTAGCTATTTAGGAAGTATTGAGAGGTAACAAAAAAATTAAAGTTATGCAAAATTTTAATTGAAATGTTTTATTAACTTTATTATGCAATAATATGCATGTGTATGACATTTGTCCGTAATTGTGTGTATTTTAGTTATGCAAGATTTCAATGAAAAATATGTTTATACAGATGTTATAAGAGGCGAATATCAGATAAACACAAATGCTTCCCTTTGTGGTTTTTGCTGCAAACTTGTTGCTCCTTAAACTGAATGGATACCCTTATTTGAAAACTAATAATAATAAATCAAGGTCGTCAAAACAACTTCCATAGACAATTTACCAAATGAATAGCGGACATAAAATATAAATTTAACAAATACCAGTAAGTAAACATTACGTATGTGAGCTACTCTTCGGCTGGCATGAATAAAATTACCTTCAATAAACACAGTTTAGGTATAGTTCAACCTGAGAATATACAGGGTGTATCATATATAGAGGTAAATATATTAATATGTAGCAGGTGTAATCATATACAATCAAAAAGTCTTAATGTACAAGGGTTCTATCTGTAAGCATTAACGAGAAAAAAAATATTTTATAAATGCCGTGGGCTACAGCCGCACCTGTGCCTAACCTAAATACTGTCCCGAGTATACCCCCACATACCACTATCATTCAGCCATTACCGCTGTTAGTTTTGTGTGGATCACCGCTTGGAGTGCAAGCCACTTCGAACATTTTATTTAAATTCTGCCCGTCTCGAAAAAACAATCCTTTTCAGGACCATCATGATTTCATATAAAGAAATCGAAGCTTGATGCATCGGCAAAAGCGCGGGAATGTATAGATTCATTTTCGCGCGATATCATAGTAAAAAGGCGTGTTTGCAAATTTTCTGTATCTACATTTATTTCTGTGTAATTCGATTCAATTCATTTTGCGTTATATGATTAAATAAATCCAAAAGAAATAACTCAGGTTCATGTGGTACCGTTTATTAATAACTAACTCTCGATTCGACAAAGCAAAAGAAAAATATTTACGTTTTTTGTAACTACTGAAGTCGCATATCCGGTGAAACCCGAACGTCTTATCAGGATATTAAAAATAATACTTTGTAGACTTACGTAGAATGCTCTTAACAAAAAACGAATGTTTATTTTATAAAAAGAAGAAATTTAAAATGGCTCAGTTTTGCTATTTTTACAAGGGCCTTTATTTATTCAGAATAACGTTAAATGAACTTACGGCATACCATTAAGAATAATACTAAATGAGTGCAATGTATTTATACATAATACCACGTTTAGCGGGTGCTTAACATGACGTTTCCTTGCATCAGGCCCGGACTAAAGAATTTTTGGCTCTAAATTTTACTTTTTTTTATTCTTGAACGATGAAATCCGGTTTCGGTGGGTTTATGCTTTATATGTCGTGTAGTTAACACCCAAGCAAAATTTACTTTTTTATTTGATACACCCTGTATAATCAAAATCGCCATTCAGATTGTTAACCTTTTTGTGGAAGGAGCTGTACCTATTTTTAGAGTTTCATTTCTCAGTTCATTATTATTAGTTATTGTTTAAATTGTAAGCCAAATAAAAGACGAGTGGTTTAAAACAAAGACTTTACTCCGACAGCGTAATCCATCCTTCTTAAAGGAATATACATTATATAATTGACCTCACCACTGCGTGGCCTAAATCTCTCGCTATGTTTACAAATCTATACTTTATCTTTAAAACAACACCTCAGCATTCAAACTTAAGACTAATAACACGTTCGGCATCTACAGTCATTATTCGATCCCTTTTTAAATATCTGCGTCTTACATTCGGCCTTCCTGAAATAAGGGCTGGTCCTCAAGCCCTTCCTTGTCCTCAGACGCACTATCTCCATGGTACTTGAAAAAACATAGGCTGCGAAACATCCTCCATGTTTCGACCTCCTACATTAATGTCAAACATTCTGCAAGCTTTGACCTGAAACTCTAATGCTAAACATTCTTTAAAGTTTGCTCTCAAAATTAATACGAAACATTCTTTAAAGTTTGCTCTTAAAATTAATGCCAAACATTCTTCATGGTTTGACCTCACACATCAATATCAAACAATCTTTCATGTTCAACCTCAAATACTAATGGCAATCGTTCTTTCATATTTAGCCTCAATATTAATGTCAAACATTCGTCAAGGTTTGACACCAAATGTTAATGTCAAACAACCTTCTATGCTTGACCCCAAACATTAATGTTAAACATTCTTCAAGGTTTGACCTGAAATGTTAATGTCAAACATTCTTCAGGTTTGACTCAAATGTTAATGTCAAACATTCTTCAAGGTTTGACTTCAAACATTAATGTCAACATTCTTCAGGTTTGACTTCAAATATTAATGTCAAACATTCTTCAAGGTTTGACTCAAATATTAACGTCAAACATTCTTCAAGGTTTGACCTCAAACATTAATGTCAAACATTCTTCAAGGTTTGACTTCAAACATTAATGTCAAACATTCTTCAAGGTTTGACTTCAAACATTAATGTCAAACATTCTTCAAGGTTTAACTTCAAATAACAATGTCAAACATTCCTCAACGTTCGACCTCAAATAGCACTGTCAAACATTCGTCAAGGTTTGACCTCAAACAGCAATGTCAAACATTCGTCAAGGTTTGACCTCAAATAGCAATGTCAAACATTCCTCAAGGTTTGACCTCAAACAACAATGTCAAACATTCCTCAACATTTGACCTCAAATAGCAATGTCAAACATTCGTCAAGGTTCGACCTTAAACAGCAATGTCAAACATTCGTCAAGGTTTGACCTCAAATAGCAATGTCAAACATTCGTCAAGGTTCGACCTTAAGCAGCTTACCTGTGACGACTTTCGTCAATTTGTTCTGCAACTTTTGCAGCTTATTTGTGACAACTTTTGTCAACTTATTCTGCAACTTTGCAGCTTATTTGCGACAACTTTTGTCGACTTATTCTGCAACTTTTGCAGCTTATCTGCGACAACTTTTGTCAACTTATTCTGCAACTTTTGCAGCTTATCTGCGACAACTTTTGTCGACTTACTCTGCAACTTTTGCAGCTTATCTGCGACAACTTTTGTCAACTTATTCTGCAACTTTTGCAGCTTATCTGCGACAACTTTTGTCGACTTACTCTGCAACTTTTGCAGCTTATCTGCGACAACTTTTGTCAACTTATTCTACAACTTTTGCAGCTTATCTGCGACAACTTTTGTCAACTTGTTCTGCAACTTTTGCAGCTTATCTGCGACAACTTTTGTCGAATTATTCTGCAACTTTTGCAGCTTACCTGTGACGACCTTCGTCAATTTGTTTTGCAAAGTCACTCACCTTTTAGTGTGACCCAAGGCTTCAGTTCATCAAATGCAGCTATAGTCCTTTTCCTCTTCACGCTTTTCTCACAGATGTTTACTTAATAGCGACGGCTGTACAGCATCTGCGTTACCTTGAATGACCGCTTGACTCGAGGTAACAACTACTCGGCTTCTCCTATCACCAGGAAGTCTCTCTTCAGAACCATGACCACATCGCCTACGAGGTACCCTCTGGCCTTGGCGCGTTTTCGATCAAACCTCTGCTTTTGTTGACTCGGGTCCGTTCGAATGCGGACACTTTGGCCTGCATCCCTTCCAGGTAGAGTCCTTCCAGTTGATCTTGTACAGCACCCAACAGGCGAACCTCTGCGATATTGCAGCCCCGATAACCCATCAGCACTTCCAGGGGAGATAGGCTGGTTGTTTTGTTCTCTGCTTCACCTGCTGCAGTCCAACCAGCACACTAATAACGGTACGGTTGACAAGCTCATACTGTTCGTTACTAAAGCGTTCAAGATGTGTTTTATATGATATGAAGCACTGAACACATTAAAGGCCTCTTAATGGCAAACGCGGTTCCTTTTTCAGGAATTATACGAGCAGGCGCACCATATTTACTTTTTTGCCATGCTTCTGGAGTAGGATCTCACCTAGTATATCTAAACACCGACTTCTCGGATGTTTACTTCACACAAATTTGATACACAGTTTGAAATGTACCACAAATATATAATGCAGTTTTAACACGAATAATCCCACCAATCATAAGGTCATTATTCGTTTGAACGTCTACTATCACCTAAAGCCGAACAACTGCCTTGATTACAACTGACACTTGCAATTGTAATCAACGCTTCTGCAGTAGCTGCTCGCCTAACAAAGCTACCTATATACACATTTCGTTGAATGATAGTACCGCTAAACTACTACTACCACCATACTACTTGCACTTTGCATCTATCTAACAATGATTTTCTAATCATAGTACACTCGCTGTCTGTGTCGATAAGAGGTTTCATTTTGACTCCCCTCGATACCAGCAGCTATCACAAAAATATAGTATCGCCTTCATTGATTCCGTTGACATTTTGTAGATATTTTACCAGTAAGTCTAACTGTTGTGCCATTGCACTGTTCCTGAAGATGTCCGAGGCTGTGACATTTCTTACAGAATAGCTTCGGTTTGTCACAATCGATAGCATGATGATCGCCCTTACAATTGAAACAATATATTCTTTTTTTTTTTCATTAATACTTTTAGAATTCGCTTGTGCCGCACTATCTTTATTGTCGATTATCAAACTATGGCCTTTAGAAAATCTGGTATCGCTTCTGACAACATTGGACGAACCTGCGTGGCTTAAATAATTGGCCAGTTCGCCCACAGTTTTGAAATTAGCGGCCCTTGCCGATAGGGACAGAGTTACGTTATCTAATCCTTCAATGACGCTGTCGATGATATAAATTTCCGGAATGACTAAATTTAATTGATTAAGCTTGCCAACTTTCACAAAACAATAATCGCCTAGATTTTCATTTCTTTTTGGTGCATAGTTAGCAGCTTCTACTAATAATTTACCGGAATTAATTTTGCCCGGAAATGTGTCGATTAATTGAACTTTTAATTCGTCCCAAGTAAGGTATTTTTCGCGGAGCGAATCGTACCATTTACGGGCATTACCGCGCAAACAAGATGCAGCGAGTTTTATCGCAATTGTGTCATTCCACCTATGATACGTCTTTAACTCGTCTATCTTTACGGACCATTCTAACGCACTCAAGTATTCGCGCTAGGATCAAATATCGGTATCAATGTCTCGTCGACCGACAAATTTACATTCGGCGCGTTATAAAAACTAGAAAGTTTACTTAGCTTTTGTTCCAAGCGCCGAATTTTCTTGTTTCGCCTCGACCTCTCCTTCGACGAATCGGAATTACAACTCGTGGACGAGGACGTGGACTTATCACGGCGCTGAGAAGAGGCTTTCGATCTTTTCGACCTCCCCGACTTCTTGTATGATTTCTTCCCGGCCATGACTTGCACTCAGCACAACACGGCACGATTGACTTTTTAGTTTATAACATTTCTTTTTGTCCTTTCGGAACGCACACAAATTCGTACAGATACACTACTTCGGTGTATCTGCAGGTAATACAGGTGTATCCCACTTCTGACTATGTAAGCCAAATAAAAGACGAGTGGTTTAAAACAAAGACTTTACTCCGACAGCGTAATCCATCCTTCTTAAAGGAATATACATTATATAATGACCTCACCACTGCGTGGCCTAAATCTCTCGCTATGTTTACAAATCTATACTTTATCTTTAAAACAACACCTCAGCATTCAAACTTAAGACTAATAACACGTTCGGCATCTACAGTCATTATTCGATCCCTTTTTAAATATCTGCGTCTTACATTGTTTTTACTCATTAAGTATTTTCATCATTAGCTAAAAGTATTGGTTATTTATTTCTACTGAGTTTCGTAATTTCGAAACCTACTTAAGTACCTTTGAAGCGTGCAATAACATTGTGAGGGCTGATGTATGTAATGTTATTAATTAGTTTTGGCCTAAGAATTTCCAGTATAATGCAGAAAACAAAAAAAAAAGATATAATTTTCAATAAAAGTAATATTTGTGTAAATGGTTTAGAATTAAAATGTTTGTAAAATTTTATTTTAGACTCTGTTTATCATTTGTTCCAGTATTTTACACCAACACTGTCTAAAGTACCTATTATTACCTATACATATATGTATGTGGGGACAATTTTTCAACTAAGCTACATGATAAGCAAGGTATTTAAAGGCTCAGCAACGTTTAAAAAAACAATCTACAGAAATGCGTAGGTATTTACAAAATAACAATTTATCTCTTAAACATTACGTAAACAACGTTTGTACTTGGCGATTATGCCTACCTAGGTTCGCGTTATTTTGGGGGATTACACAGGCGACTGTTAACCGATTTGATAGGCGCGTGTTCGGTCAATACCCTATTGCCCGCACATACCCCACTTTCCGATAGTAGAAATATTTAAATTTGCCGTTTATCGTTCCGTTTACCAGAATGTCAATTTATTTAAATTACAGTTACAGACGTTAGCGAAACTCAAGGATTTCTACGTTAGTGTTAATTGTATAAACAAATTTAAACTAATTTAAAAAAAAAGATTTTGCTCTCTGTACATTTATGGCGTTCCGCATATCACTGAATTATTTAAAATCCTATTTATTATGCTGATGTATTCTCGTCCAGCGTTGTATCCTTGGAATAATATCTTGAATTTCAAATATGGTAACCTCCGACACACTTGGTGTGGCAGTGAAGATGAAGTTTTACAGAAATTACAATGTGTGCATGTATAAAAAAATAACCATAATAATTGTTTTATGCTTACGTAAATTACGTAATATAATTTAAAAATAGCGATATTGGAGAGTATTATTTAACTTCTTGCAGTATTACAGGGTGTTTACTAACCTCTCTGACAAAATAAATGGTAATAAATACTCCTCATCAAATTTAAGAGGAAACTTGGTATAATTTTTTTTGGAATGTCGCTTTTGTTTTCGAGATACAGGGTGTTATTTTTTTTTTAATTTAATTAATGCTAAACGATATTCTAACGATATTCGTTAAACATAATAAGGGGTTAGAGCACTTTACTTTGGGGCAATTTTAAACTTTACAATTAATTCGTTTTCCCTTCGCCTTGTTGTTTATTACTTTCTACTTGTACACTCTATACTCTACTTGTACACAGAGATTCAAAATGATTGTCAATTCCGCTCCTATAGATAGTAACAGGGTGTAGGTATATGCCGCGTGTTTGTAATGAAGGTTTGAAACTAAGTCAGTGTTGGAACATAAGGAAAGTAAACAGAATACTGTCATAAATGAGAAAACGTAACCTATATTTGAACTCGCATTATAATAAACGACTATGGAGTTGGTGTTCCTGCTTGAAAATGAAATGTAAATAATAATTTAACTTTAGCTAAATTATGATTTAACAATTCATGACTAAATGTGTATTAACTAAATTTATTTATTGACTTTAAATTATAACATACAATCTAAGTATAATATATAAGTGACAAAACTCGCATGTCTCAGTTCGTGTCTATGGTATGCACATGCCGGTGTTCTATAGATCCTATTTTTAGATAGCCAAACATGAAGTAATCTAATGGGCGTAGATCAGGCGATCTGGTGGCCATGCTATTGTGCTCTAACGAAACCTGTCAAACAAAAAACTGTGAAGATATTGGGGGTTTGTCGAGCAGTAGTGCTGGAGCATTGATCGTGCTGAAATAACCTGCTTCAAAGCTCATTTCTTGTAACTCTGCAATAAACAATTCCAACGTCTGTGGTAAACGTTGGCTGTCACAGTTTCCTCGAAAGAAAATTGGCCTATTATTCGTTGACTGGACATAGCTAACCAAACTCCAACGTTTCACGGGATGCAATTGCGTTTATCGAAATTCGGGTGGAATTTTTCTGCAGACCAGATACAATAGTTTTATAAAATTGATATAGTCTGTTAGATAAAACCAAGCTTCATCCAGAAAAAATGATTTGTTTAGCAAGTCATCGTCCCCTTAAATAGTTATTAAACCAATGCCAATATTCCAATCGCCCATCGTGACTCTAATGTAATAATTCCTGTACCGTAGGAAACTTTATAGGGAAGGAAAAATGTAAACGTTTCTTTTGACAGCTCATGTGCGCTGAAGGTATGATAAGCTATAAAATCATAAAATGTATAAACTAATTTCACTTAATGTTAATATTGATTTTTACCTGTTGGTTGAGCTATTACCACAGATAAATTCCCTATATTCTCTCTCATAGTATGTCAAAAAATACTATTGTGGTGATAATTAATGTAAATATAAACGATTGAAAAAAAATTATAAAAGAATAAATAATCGGAAGATACTACAAAACGCACGCCAATGTCGCTAAATGTCAAAGACAATTCATTTAATGAGAAAATTTGTATGTAGCTAACTTCGCTCATAAATTGGTAATAAGTATAGATAAATTTTTCCGGAAAACAGTTTTTTCTACGACAATCATTTTGACTCACATGTATGTTGCCCTACTTTGTGTTATTTTATGGTTATGTCTGTAACAATTATTGCGCGTTCTGTCTCTGCTGTATCGGGTATGGTGTGTGTGATTCGTTGTGTGTGGCGTCCTTTATGTCCAACCCTCAAAAACAAAAAAACCTATCTAATTGTTAAAAATAACCAACACGCCTTTCACATGCTTTTTTGCTTTGGGAGTAAGTTGGTAAAAATGTATAAAGTTGAATCTGCATCTCACAGTAAAAAAAAAAAAAAAAAATGTAATACCGGCTGCTTACATGAATTTTGAGGTGTAATACATTTCAATGTTTTCTCAAACATAATTTACAAACCACTTCTGAATTCACTAATTTTTTCCTTTGTTAAGGGGGTCACTATATATTGATGGGTTCAAAAAAAAAGCATGTTTTTTTTTTGAACCCAATTGATTATCATACACAATTTTTAACTTTGTGCCTTTCTCCTTGTAGCCTTCATATTAACCTTATTGTGCTTCCTAAATATTCTTTCATTTATCCTTCTATTATATTTTATTTCTTTTTTGAGATCTTGATTCCACCAAGCTGTCTGTTGGATTTATTATTACCTTATCCTTTCTCCACACATTCTTTTGCTGTTTCCAATATGATTTGTTAATAACTTTTCAAAGTTTCTTCCAAGTTCTATTTTCTGCTTCCCTTAATTTCATTATTTTATCCCTACACTATCCCTGTATTTTCAGCTATTTTTGGATCCCTTAATTATAACTGCTTATTAGTTTGAATGCCACTTCTTTCTTTCTGCTCTCTCTGTCTATGTTTTTAACACCTTCATCTTGATCTTCCCAACAGCATATAATGATCGTATATATATCTGGCCCTCTCATTACTCTATATCTTTTATTCTTTTTTATTTTCTTTTTCAACAAGGAATAAATCTATAACTGACAATTCATTATTGGTCCCCCTTCTTGTATATTTGTGTAAGATGTCTGTGTGGTAACCCACATTAATAACATTTTGAATGGTGCATATTCGTTTTGTGCAGGCATGCTCTCGAAGAATTGCAAAAAATCCCTAGACCGAAACAAGTCAACCACACATAGACGATAGATACCTTTTACAAGGGATTATGAGCGAGTGGACCTGAAAATATCCAGCGCGAAACATCCTGAAGAACGGAGACAGCCATAACGAAACGGGCCCAGTATGTTGTTGCTTTTAATAGCTTGCTCCATTTAACGCCGACATTTTCACTCCAGTGCAGAAGATTTTGAAAAGTTCATGGATAAAGATATGTCCTTCCTGCAGTCGACGCCTAGATCCAGTTTTGGGCGTCGACTGCTCAAGGCTAGCGTCGAATCGGGCATATTCGAATCTCTCGATAGCGTCCAGCGTGCACGAGCATCAAAGCATGGTACTCCCGGAGCGTACCATCTTAGCAGGAGCAGATCCAACAATAGCAAGCACCAGAACAGGCAGGTGACTGAGGAGTTTGGCGCGCGTCAAGGTGGAATTGACCAGCGTCGCCGAGCAGAACGAAACATTACAGTCCGGACATGGAAAGGTGCTGAAGAAATTGGCCAAGTAGAGTCTTTAAAATCGAGCGGTTGTTAGCGTATCTCGGGAGTCTTAGAAAATAAATCCGATTCCACGAGGCAGAAAACTGAACGCCCAAATGCATCGAAAGGAAGAAGGAGAACGACTGCGAAGAGGAGCTTGTTGCGCAAGGAAACAGGGGTTAAGCTGGAGAGGACAATCGCCAGCTTGGAGAAGGAGAACCGCGCTTCAGCAGGAGTTGGACGTGGTCTTGACCGAGAGCAAGATCTGAATGTCAATGCAGCGCTGGATGAGGAGATCGAGAGACCATCCAGTAGGATGATCCTTCAGACGGAAATTGATTGAGGAAATCGAAGCCGATTCGAGCATAAAAACACGAAGCTCTAGCTCCAACATAATCAAGATCTCTGTGATATCATCGAAAAATGTATAATTAATATTAACGAAAGTATAAATGCAAATTTTATAAAAAGCGTACGGTAATACTTACATAATTATGTAGTTTACAAGCATACTCTTGAAAATTATACAATTGAATTAGAGTGGATGAAGGTGTATTCACAGATTTAAAAACGTATTTTTTGCATGAACAAGGTGTTTTACCATCTTCACATAGCAAAATCGAAAATCCAGAAATAAGAACACTCGAGTCTTGTGAATGTTGAAGGTTATATTAACTACTTTGAGAAAAAATCATAAAAAACTTAATTCTGAAAAGGTTTGATTTGATACATAACACCTTATTCCTCTCGTTCTTCAATTCTTTTGGTGAATTTTTATGGAGTTGAAACTGTTTTTACTTTTGGGGAAAACCCATGGTCAGTAAACAGAAAAAATTCCTGAGAATTGAAGCTAGGAAAGGCATTGATACCAAAATTCAACAAAAATCAAATCTGAACCACGCGTTACATAGTTTTTGGCAAAGCCAAACCAACTTTGATAGGTTGTTGTCACAACAAATCCCCCTCCTTTAATTGGGCAAAAATGAAGCACCTTCGCCCAGTTATTATCAAAAAAAAACACCTCAGTTGTTTTTGTCGCCAAAACCATCCAACCAAGTTCTAGCAAAGAATAAGCTAGCTCCCCAGTCATGACAAATAATGAGCTGCTCTACTATTTTTTGGTAAATGACCACCCTCGGCCCTTTTTGCCACACAAAAACATCCTCACATAGTTTTTCCAATATAAAGGGCTCTCACCTATCGTTGTAAAAATTAGCTACCCTCACATAAATTTTTCATAAAAATAAACAACCCTCGACCAATTTCACCCACAAGAAACCACCCTTATCCATTTAGGCAAAACTAAAGCTATTGTTAGAGATCAGAATTAGAGAAAAGCATTGAACCAAATTGCAACCAAAAAAAAATATGAACCAACGCTACATATTTTTTGGCAAAGACGAACCACTTCGATCGTTTTTGCACAACAAAAATCACCCTTCCTTAATTTTGGGCAAAAATGAAAGCACCTTCGCCCATTATTATCAAAAAATAAACCATCCTCAGTTTGTTCTTGTCGCACAAAACCCCACTTCAACCAGTTCTAAGCAAGATAAGCTAACCCTACCCAGTTCATGACAAATACGAGCTGCTCTTATTAGTTTTTGGTAACATGAGCCACTTTTGCACACAAAAACATCCTCACATAGTTTTTCCCAAATCAATGCGCTTCACCTAGTGGTAGATAAAAATTAGTACCCTCCATAATCTTTCATAAAATAAACCACCCTCGACAGATTTTGCCCATAAACCACGCTTATCCAGGTTTAGGCAAAAACTAAGCATTGTTAAAGAGTGAAGCTAAAAAAACTTGATGAACCAATTCAACCAAAAATCAAATATGAACCACATACATTTTTTGGCAAAGACGAACCACTTTAAATGGTTTTTGCCACAGAAAATCACCCTTTCTTAATTTGGGCAAAAATGAAGCACCTTCGCCCAGTTATTAGCAAAATAAACCATCCTCAGTGTGTTTTTGTCGCACAAAAACCACTCTCAACAGTTCTAAGCAAGATAACCTAGCCCTCTACCGCCAGTTCATGACAAAATGAGCGCGTCTTACATAGTTTTTGGGTAAGTATGAGCCACTTTTGCCACACAAAAACCATCCTCACATAGTGTTTCCCAAATAAATGCGCTCTCACCTAGTTGTGATAAAAAAATAGCACCCTACAACGTGTTTTGACAAAAATAAAACCACCCTCGACGCAAATTGCCCCCCAAAAGCCATCCTCATCCAGTTTTTAAGCAAAACTAAGCTATTGGGTTGTAGAGCATTTAAGCTAGAAAAGCGATTGATGACCAAATTCAACCAAAATCAATATGAACCACTCTTACTAGTTTTTGGCAAGACACACTTTTAAATCGCGTTTTTGCCACGAGAAAAGTCACCCTTTCCTTAATTTTGGCAAAAATGAAGCACCTTCGCCCCAGTTATTATCAAAATAAACCATCCTCAGTTTGTTTTTGTCGCACAAAACCCACTCTCAACCATTCTAGGCAAGAATAAGGCTAGCCTACCCAGTTCATGACATATGAGCTGCTTACATAGTTTTTTGGTAAAGATGAGCCACTCTCGGCCACTTTCTGCCACACAAAAACCATCCTCACATGTTTTTTCGCAAATACCACCCTCAACCTAGTTGTTGATCAAAATAAAGCCACCCCACACAGTTTGACAAAAATAAACCACCTCGACGAAAGTTTGCCCCCAAAAAGCCATCCCATCCAGTTTAGGCAAAACTAAGCTATTTGGTTGTAGAGATTGCACTTGCGAGAAAGCATGATGACCAAATTCTTCCGAGAAAGGGATGTCGAAAGGCCGAATCTTTGCCGGTTCTCAATCTGAACAGAGCGATTCGCTCGAATTCCTTTCAGCGAGTACGCGGGATTTCCCGGAAAGCGATGGATAGGATGCGAGTGTCCGACGCTACCGCTAGGATTACCTGCCTGAAAGCAGAGCCAAAAACCACAGTTTTATTCTCCAAAGCTGTTGTGATGCCAAGAGTAACCCGGAGTCACACCTCAACTGGATCACCTCCGCAAAGGTACAGAAGATAGTGATTAAACTGGGCCACTAGGCTGTTGAATAGGAGAACACCACATTCAAACAACAAGTAAGCTGTTTTAATCTAACGTAACAGTCAATTCCGCTTAATTGGGTAACCAAAATTATCGGGACAGACCGCTTTGGGTCAAATTTTAAAGAACCGGCATTCAAATATGAACGAAAAATGGTAATTTAAGACAATAACGCTTATCGTCAAAAAAGTAAAGAATTGGCCCCAATGTTCCGATAATCGGAATTGAAGTATAAAACTTTAGTTTAACCATTGTTTTATATACATACTAGTTAGACACCTTGACAAAATAGTTAACGGATTTTGAACATTTGGACAGAAGCGGTAGATGCGGCACGCCGTTGGTGTCCATCCGATTTAAATATAGCTTTACAGTGAGACTCCACATACAAGGATGCCCTCTTTACGTGTCGGCAAAATATTATTTAAGGGGCGTTTACAACCCTTTCGCGCCAACATTAATGGCAGTATAACATGGTTACTTGTCAAGTTTTTTCGCACATAGGGTTTTTCTGGAAAAAACAAGGGCATTCTACACACTCTAACCATGAATATGCGGAGTGAAACCGATACATTTTACATTGCAAACTTAAAATATATTGTTTAATAAAGAAAGTGAAACATCATGAATAGGCATTAGAAAAGTAACAAAAAAAATTTAAATGTGGAAGAGCTAAATGCAGATAAAAATGGCATGGCTTCCCTCGGGAATTGGTTGTAGAAAAAAAATAAACATAAGAGTAGCTAATTAAACAATCTAATTATGAAAAACAACGTTGAAAAACAAAATTGGGATACACAGAAGAGAAGCTTAACAGATATCTGCTACGACAGATATTACTCTAGTTTGAGGCATTCGTGACATAGATGGCACACCCAAAAAGCAGATGGTTTGTAATGATCATTAATTAGAAATACACTTCAATGCTTTTATATGTTGCCTGGTAGCAAATTCTCTGAGAGGAAAGGTATTCTAATTGTAAATAGCTGTTCATTTCTTCTTATAACTATGAACAAAGGATATGAAATATTAGAGGCATTACAAGTGTAAATATAGTCATTCAATTAAAATAGAAGAATTGGAGGTTTTATTGCAGAAAAAAAATAAAGCGGGGGTTTTATTTTATTTTTTGTAATTTTGGCAGTGGAAAAAAAACAATATTATGTTAAAAAAAGTTTATATTTAAAACAATCCTAACTATTTCGTCCTTGAATCTCAAAGAAGAGAAATTGTAATTTCACAAGTGTAACAGTAAAGGACATAATTGTTGGCACCTCTGATGTTTTTGTGGACACGCTTTCGTGACCACAAATACAAAAGTGAACCTTAGGGGCATCTTCTAGCGATAGGGAAATAATATGCTTACAGTATTATATTATAATGTATAGACATACATAGATATTATTTTATTAATGTGATGTTTGCTTTTGACGTGTGAAATATTTACAAGAATCATGACTAGTAGTGGAAGTTATAAGCAAATAGCTTTATAAGTTTTTACAGAGACAGAAGTTAACTGCATAATGTATTAATAAAAAACAAGAAAAGTTTTATTCACTGCTTTAATAATTTAAATTTGTTTAATTATAACCATTTTACTACTTCTAACAAAATTCTCCGTTCAAATCTTTTTTAGGTTTCCAATATCCTAATTGATATGTAATACTTGTTGGTACAAAAAAATCATGGAAAAACATTCATTGTTAAAATATATTGGCCTTGTCACATTTGTTTTTTTAATAATCCTATTAAAGCGTTTAAATTGCAAGTCTTCGGAATGTATTTTCAGAGTATTCGAGTAGTTTTTCCATAAATTTGTCTATATAAATATCCTACTGTTTTACATTTCATCTCCCACTGTAAGAGCACTATAATACAAATGGAAAATGAATATATTTGATATAGAAAACATATGTAGAGAATTTACCAACATTTTAATTTATCAGAAAGGAAAACAAAACTACATCTCTGTTTTTTAGAATTATTGAAGCATGTTTCCACAGCAGCAATGTTATTGCAGTCTTTGAACACTTTTTATTCATTGTAAGAAGTTATTTTGCAACACTTTAGAGCAACATAAAAGCAAACTGTATGCTACGATGAAACAATCTTAATGTCTTTCGCAATAACTATAACACCACCACACAGAAAATACACCACGAACTAGTTATCTAATAAACAGTGTACAAATTAAAAAAGATAAAATAATCTGAATAAAACAAATTTCGTTTATTTATAAAACAAAATAACATTACGCCATCTTGAAAAAATTTTGTGCACAAAATATTTCGATACCAACGAAAGTCCGTCAACTGTAACTAGTATAATAATACAATAAAATCACTAGTATCCCCGGTATTTCAATTCAAATGCATAAGAGAAAGTGAAGTACGGCACGCCCGCGATGTATTAGGCAAGCGCCCCAAACGTATAATCAAATCATAATTAAAGGAATTTCCCAAGAATATGGTCATTACCGGATGTTTACGGTCGAAAACACGCACCATCTCTTTTCAGAAACTACCCAATGCACTTTCTAAATTGTCACTTAAAAACTTTTTCCCCAACAACAGTAAGCGAATGGTACTAGTAGCGCCATCTCATGTTCAATATATTCGGCAGAGAGTTGCATTAGAGTGATTTAGTTCGTGTTACGAAAATAGAGGGATGTGTACGCCCCCTTAATTGCAATGGTTACCCAAAGGTCAAGTTCCTTTACTTACGGTCCGTATACATAAGATTACTTGAGGTGAAGGCCTGGGCAAGTAAAGGGTGGATAAGCGATGACGCCGTGAATGACGCGCAACGCGATCATTCTCTGTTTTGTTTACATGGAAAGGTTAGTATTGTATTAGGGTATTCTGCTTAATAAAAAGAACTTGAAAGTATATTGCAAGACACGTTCTTGTTGACAAAACATTAATTGAAACATTTTCTAATTTAAATTTTTTTTTAATAATAAATATTTAGACTTAAAACAAAAAACAATCACTGAAAAGAGAGAAGTTAAATCTGAAGAACGCAAATTTGCCAAGAAAAAAAGAAAAAAAAAACATTACGTAAATTTGTGTTTCTAAATTTTTAGTTTTCTTAGTTTAACTATCATTATATAATAATAAGAATGTTTTTTTTTTATTAGGAAGAATAAATATTTAGTTTGATAATATATAATCGTTATCTTTTTACCATTTTACTTTACTTTTTCTTAGTTTCTAATTTATGCTCTATATATGTGTGTAGTTCTAAGTTCTGTGTTATAAGTATTTATATAATATTTTTTATTTGATTTACTTATGTTTACTATTACATAATAATAGAAATTCGTTTTTTAGTACTAATCACCATTTCACGTTACTTATTAAAAACAGGATACATGATGAGCGTTCGCGCTCGTTCTCTGATTGGCTGAAAAGTTACGAGGTAACCTTGTATATACGGATCTTGCCAAAGGTTACACCACGTAACTTTTCAGCACTCAAGGGAAAGAGCGGCGAACGCGTTATCATGTAATGGTGTTTTTAAAAAGTAAAGTGGTGCATATATGTAAAAAAAAATGGCGATTTGGTACTCCCAAACTTCTTCATTATAATAAAAAACGAATTCTATTATTATGTAATAGTAAACATAAGTAAATCCAAATAAAAATGTTTTGTGAATATAAGAAAAACTGTATACATAGAGTACCTACACATTAAATTAGACTAAAAAAAAGTCAAAAAGTAAAGTAAAATGGTACATACATGTAAAAAAAAAAATAACGTTTTATAGTAGGCTACATTTTAAATTTCAAATTTCCCGCCTTTACACCAGTTGAAGTTAGCGACAGTATCGCTATACACGGGAGAAGCGAAGATAGCAATAGAGAGAGAAGGAGAAGAGGGTTCTCGTATAAACGTTCGAACGAAAAACCCGCGTTTATTAAAATTTTAAATATAAAAAGGCCATCGAAATACAGATTATATATTATCAAACTAAATACTTATTCTTCTTCAAAAACAAACACTTTCTGATTATTATATAATCATAAACAAAAATAAATTAAGTTAAAAAAACAACTTATTATTTAAAAACTAAGAAAAAAAAATTGAGAAGTAGTTTTATGTTTTTTTTTTCACGGCACATTTTCGTCCCTTTAGATTTAACTTTTCTCTTTTCAGTGATTTTTTTTTGTTTTAAGTTTAAATATTTTATTCTTAAAAGAAAAAACCTCAATTTCAAAAATTGTTCAATTAGTGTTTTGTCAACAGAACGTGCCTTGCAATATACTTTCAATTTCTTTATATTTATAACAAATACTCAGAATACTAACCTTCTAATGTAAACAAACACGAGAATTATCGCGAGTACGTCATCACTAAGCGTCATCGTGCATCCACCCTCCCTTTTCCCCGGGGCACACACTCGCCAATACGAGTGAATCACACATCACACCGATACGGGATTCCGTCGTTTCCGCAGATAGATAGAACACAGAAATCTGTCCCTCTCTCTGACCGAGATACCTGTTATATTTATCGCGTTTTCAAATCAATTTACATTCACCGATAGAGTGCACCACTTCCCTGAGCTATACTTTATTTTTCGTACAATGCATTATTTGACTAACTAGATATATTTAAACAATTTTTAATGTCTCTTAAGGAACCTGCATCGCTTTTGGACTCGACGCTTCCAGACGCTTTGCGCGAAATGCCCGCCCTCAGCCCCATACACCTCTGCAATGGATCTCCGAACGCTTATTCAGTCGGGGCAGAAATGTTAGATCTCATCTTGGAGAGAGCCATGGGCACCATCAACGAGGAAAACCACTGGGACAGTTATGATACGCCCCCTCCAAACTCGGATTCTCCACCAGTCGCCTACGTGATGGAAAGGACGCCCTATAACGAAGGCGCGAATGCGACGGCGCCGCCTTATAGTCCCAAAATAAGCGACAGTTCGGATATGTTCTCTTTCTACAATTATGAGATGATGTCCGCCGTTAACGAGACCTCCACTGAAAATTTGCTGGATGAGATGGCAAAGGTAAGGCGATTTATAGTATTATTTTCGGCGCCCAACGTGGGGATGACATCGCGTTTATGTAAGGCGCTCTGTTAATGATGAATGATCCGTCCGTAAATGATAATTATTTATAGCTTTGTTATAAGAGATTTACAAGGAAGCTCTAACTTTAATTTAACTTTCCCAAGATGGTCTACAGAACGTTTAAACAACTGAAAATAACGCTGATAACTCTAATTTCGAGGATTCAACATTAATTTTATCTGCGTTATATTAATTATGAGTAGTCTTTCTTTAAAATGTTAATATTTCCGAATACAGAAGGTAATTGTATATTTTAACCAGTGCTGTAGGTTCGGATAGGAATAAATAATATGAAATTTCATTATTTATCACATTTTCTTAAAAAAAAAAATCGAACTAGAGAATAAATTTAGCTTTGCTGTAAATTAATTAATAGTTTCTGGTGTATAAGGCTGATGCACTCATGTAGAAATATGTGTCGTTTTTTTTGTAAATGCACATAACGAAAATGCGATTTTTGTCGATACTGTGGCTTTATTCTTTAATTCATTTATAATAGTGAAATACAGATTTTTTCCCAAGTGTTAAAGGATTAATTATACGTTTCAACTAGTATAATATTCTTCTTCAATAAAAAAATTGTTTGCAATAATATAAGCCAACACTAAAAAGATAATTATAAATGTTTTAAAATAAAAAAAATAATTAAAACGATGATAATACTTACTTTTTTTTAGAAACAATATAAATATGGATTCATAATTGTTTAAAAACATGAATAAATGTCGTCACAATAACGTACAACAATTTAAAAATCTGATGATTCTACTTAACTTCTTTCAGAAGGTATATTTATAACATTGAAAAGCCGGAATCGGCAGTGATAGGATGAATGAATGTTCGACTGATTTGTTGTAGTATGTCTAAAATCCCATTTTTGTTAGTAAAATTACTGGCTATAAACTATATATTTTTTCGACAGTAAATACATATATTTTTATAAATTTCCAAACAATAAAAATAAACGAGTTTGAAATTTCGATTTTCTAGCTATTACACATTAAAAAAGGGCGAAAAAAGAAATTATGTGATTGTAAACAAACACAGCACAATAGTGGTTTATGTTTATAAAAGTTGTTTAAACAAAATTGATGGCCTAATGTACAGAGTGGACTAAAGAGAAATAGATTGATGGAAATCCGTATTTTTATATATTTCTTGATATAAGAGGTATAGAGCATTTTCGTAAAATATGCACTTGAATGAATACCCTAAGTTTTTTATTTGTGACAATGCTTGATTCATAAAAAAAAATTCTAATTATTTGTTTTTTTTTTAAATTTGTATTTTTTGAGATATTATTAAGACTTGCCTTGTTTTTCATATGGAATACATTGAAAAGTATAAAAAATAACTTTAGTATGGTGTAGCACACTTGATATTTTATTTAACCCCCTAACTAGCCATTAAATTTTCCAGATGTCGTCAAAAAAAGTAGATTTTTTTTCAAACTAATTTCAGTATTGATTGATTCAATTGAGGAAGTTAAACTAAGTAAACCAGAGTCCCGGTATACCGAACGAATTGGGACGGACCCTGTTCGAATATCAAGTCTTCGGATCATCCGGATAACGACGAAGGCACCCGGACCCGCGTTAACTTAGCTGCTCCAGTCGGTTGTAAGTGATGAACAGTAAACAAGTGTCTACCATAGTTTCGTGACCAGTGACTGTGCATTACAGTGTCGCTATGGCAAGCGTAAAACGTAAAATAAAACGTTATCTCTTTAAACATAACTAGACGCATTGAAAACGTTTAGATAATGGCGAGACTTTGACTAATTAGCAACCGAATTGTGTGTTGGCAAAGCCACAATTTCAGACTGGAAGAAAATCGGCAAAACTAGAACAGAACTGTGGCGACTTCCTCAGCTAAATGCTTGAAAATCGCCAAACCATGAAGCAGTCGGTTATAAACAAGTTGACGAAGCCTTTTTCTTTGGTTTTACTCAGGAAGGGAAAAGGGAACTCCTCTAAGTGGCCAATTGTTCAGGAAAAGGCTGTTCAGTTAAATACTTCATGAATGGTGACCGTCATTTAGCGCAAGTACGGGTTGGTTGTGACAGGTTTAAGAAACGTCACGGAATTCGCCAACTAACCATTACTGGAGAGAACTATCGTCTTGACCACAATGCAGCCCAAGAATATCTGACTAAGTTTGAAACTTTGAGTACTGAGGGAAGTTATTCTCCCAACAAATTTATAACGCGACGAAACCGGTTTAACTTCGGCTCTACAACAAAAACTTTAGCCTCAAAAGCAGAAGAACCATGCTCGTGGTTTTAAGATGATCAAAGATCGGTAACATTACTAGCCTGCAGCAATGCTGCTGTGTAACCACAAGCCCCACTTATGCTGATTGGCAATTCTGCAAAGCCTCGTTGTTTTAAAAACGTCAACTAAGCTCTCTGCCAGTCTACTACAAAGACAAAGAAAGCGTGGATGGATGACAGTTGTTTAAGAATGGTTTCACCACCAGTTTGTGCTGCTGTTAAGCGTTTTAGCGAGGAAAATGACTTGGAACCACGAGCAATTCTTTTGATAGACAACGCTCCTTCTCACCCAACACAGAAGCTATCAGTTGGGACATTCGGGCGGAGTTTTTACCCCGAACGTTACAGCAGTCTTACAGTCCGATGGACAAGGCATACTGCAAACCTTAAAGCTTATTCAGGAAAAAGTTTTGAGGACACTGATTCAAGACGACAACATTCTTTGGTCCAAAAAATCAAACAAAACAATATAAAGGATGTTGTTTATTGGACTGCTGAAGCGTGGGAAAACGTTCCGACCAGGTTATAAGAAATCCTGGAAAAAACTGTGGCCAAGCCTTCAGTTTATAGACACACCAGCAGGACAGACAATGAAGGCTCATTTTATGGAACTGGGGCAAGGCGATTCCTGGCTGTGAAGAAGCTGCAGAAGAGGACGTTGACTGAATGGATGAGGCAGATGGTGGCCCGTTGAAACTTACTGACGAGGAAATAGTCGCAGGGTCACACAGGAACAAGCGGAAATGAACTGTTCGGAGGAAGTGACGACGAGCCCGTGTGTGAATTGGTGCCAACATCAGACGCTGCAGGCTGCCTAGACTCGCCTACGCTATCTCGAGAAACAGTCTACTGCTACAGCCGCAGACTTGATGTTCATGCGGCGATGGCGCAACTTTGCATCGGTCAACAGGCTATTTCATTACGTCAAAAGACGATTACTGACTTTCTTGGGTTCCAAAAATAGTTACTAGTGTGTTTAATTAACATTGTTGTACGTAGTATATATTGTATTTAAGTACCCAATACCGTGCTGTAAATTAAAGTTTTGTATTTCAGATTACATTGCTTGTTTTTATTTTAACTCAGTGACCTTTTTTTCCCATCAAATAGTTGGTTTTTTTTTGAGCCTTGTTCGGATTAGCCGGACGTTCAGATTACCGGGGTTCGGATTACCGGGACTCTGGTGTAATAGTATTTGTAATTTTAGCTTTGTTTATTTTTTTATGCACTAAAGTTTTTTGAATCCTTTTTTAAATTTTAAATTTTTGAATTTTTAAATTTTAAAATTTTTAATTTTTGAATTGTCGCATTCGATTGGCTCCCTTGTGGCTGTTTGGGGGGGAAGTGCTCCAGCATCCTCGCTATAGTCCCGATCTGACACCGTCCGATTATCATCCCTTCGACCCGATAAAAACATTTGTGGCCGGCAAACATTTCACTTCCGATAACGAAGTCAAATCGATTGCCCGCAGATGGCTCTATTCACAAAGGACGGACTTCTATGCAAAGGGTATTTGCACACAAGGGCCACTATGGGAGAAATGTTTTGCGAGACTTGGCGACTATGTGGAAAAATAGTGTATTTTGTATGTATCCTACATACCTGTGTTATCTATAAAGATGGTGATTTTTGCTGGCACATAGTGGCGCAGACTATTAAGATATTTCTTTGTCCCTATTTAAAAGAACGTAATACGTATTTCTTTCACTGAATATTGTAACGTTTTTCTAGTTTTTAAAACGTTGTCGCGGTTTTAGAAAAACACACAGGCGATATATTTAAATTCACTTATTCCATTAACACAATTACGGTATTTAAAATCTATTAAAAATGCTTATTAATTAAATCACTTAACCACTAATGTCTTTATTTATGCAAACGATTTATTTGCACCGATATTTATATTACACGTACTAATTCACTTCGCGATCCGCACTATCCAACTCGTATCGACTGACTGACTCCTGGCCAATCCGACGCGTTATTTATATCTGGCGCGAAACTTCCAGATGGTTCGGGACCCTTCTAGAACGTCCTTCTAGATTTCCGGAGAATATTCACGAATCTTCGACCCGGTACTGCCCTCTGTCATTCCTCGTAGGTAGTTCTTTCTTCCGCTATGCTAGCGCCATCTAGGGACGCCTATCGGAACCGCCAGTTTAAAAAGTTGGCGCTCGTTACAATATTAATAATACTAATTGAAGAAAATATGTTTTGAGTGGAAAAGCAATTGTTCTTTTAAATAGCGGTAAAACAATATTTCTCTGATTTAAAGAATTCTCTCTCTCTGTGTGCACCACTGCGTGCCAATAAAAATCACCATCACTAGTTATCTATCACAGAATATTGATCGACTTAACTCGTTTAAATTCATTTTTGCATTATGTCTCAATACGAGTTAAGTCGTTTACACTAGTTAGGGGGTTAAACATATTTGATTTCCTGCAATTTCGCAGTATTTTAGGATGGCTATAAATGGTAATTAAGCAACGACTTTTTCCAAAGTGTATAAGATTTTTCCACATTTTCTAGATTTTTAAGGTTTTTAATACTAATTGTCAGTTGGCATTTCTGTCTGATATAAGTTTTTTTTATACATCCATATTAAGAAGTTTTTATAAAACTTAAACAGTTGTATTGTGATGGAGGTATCGGTTTCACTAAATTTATTTCTTCAAATAATTATATAAGAACACATTTCTAAATCATTTTGTTATTACGACACAGCACGTATATGTAATTAAATGTAGACCACATTAAGTATTTACAAATTACATGATCTGAACATCAGCGGATAATCAATCGATGTCTAAAGTAAATATCATAATAAATACCCTTGATGGTGTGCGACAAAGATGCCGCAAACTTTTCGGCTAGAGATTACAATAAGAATTTAGTAAAAAAAAAAATTCTTAGAATCTGCGCACGCGCAATCACTGGTAGGATAAAGGAGATGTATCTTTTCTTATGACTTTTTTGAATTGAGTGTACGGACATTTTGTTTTTCCTTAGGCGACCGTTTGCGAGATCGACGAGGAAAGCGAATGTGAGGAATCGACGCCAGATTCGAAAGATAAAACCGATTCCGGCAGTAGAAAGACGTTCATCAGCGAGGTACACATGAAATTGGACGAGTTCATAGATTTAGAACAGAAGTGCGAGACATTGGAGCAAAGGATCGCGGAATTGGAGAATGAGAACTCTCTCAAGGATATGCGAATCTTCGATTTGAGCAAGGAGATCGAAAAATTGCGTCAGCAACTGACCAGCGCCGACAACGATCGGGTAAAAGAACTACTGGACATCATAGAGAATCTGGAGAGAGAGAAAAACGCTAACGAAATGGAAAAGAGGTTATTAACCGAAGAAATCAAGTTTTAAATGAGGAAAAGGCGGTCTTGCAATTGGCCAAGGAGGAGCTCTTGAAGTTCGAGCGAAACAGTGATAACCTGAAAAATCTTCCAGAAGAGATTATGTCTTCCAGCCTGTTGGGCAAAGAAAAACTCGCGAAAGACGATTTGGAATGCTTGAAGATCGATTACGAGCGCATCAAGTCTTCGATGGAGACTTATCAGAAGGTTAACCAGAGCTTGAACAGTCAGAATCGGGTTTTGCAAAAGTCCATGAGGGAAAAAGGCAAGCTGCTGAAGGATAACATAGATGAGGTGGTAGAATTACGCAGGGCATCGGAAAATTTAAAGGGCGAAGTGCAAACGTTGAGAACCGATTGGACGATTCGAATAGGACCATTTCAAGATTGAAAAATGAAGTGGAAAGTAAAGATCGTGAATTGGAGGAAGGCAGACAGGAGATCCTGGAAAAAGTAGGTGATTTCGAAAGGATCACTACGAGTTTAAAAGCATGCGAGGTCGAGAGGGATCGTCTGCGAACAACGCTGGAAGAAGTGCGTAAAGAACAACGATATAGCTCAGACAAGTTGGAGAAATTAAAAGCAACGGGAAACGGAACTTCAGCAGAGCTTAGAGGAAGCGAAGAGGAGGTTAGAGCAGGAAGTTAAGAAGCAGGATTACCTCGGCAAGAAATTCATCGATTTGGAAAACGAATTGATCCAAGAGAAGAACAGCAGCGCCAAGTTTAGGGAAAGCTACGACAGTTTACAGGAGGATATCGGAAAATTTAAAGAGACTTTGCTCAAACTGGAAAAGCAACTTACTTCGATGGAGGAGGACAACGGACGACTAACATTAAACAATGCCGTTTTAACCAAAGCTTGCGAGGATAAAAACATGGAGATACAACAACTCATCGAAGCGAAGAGCTTTATAGCGATGCGCAACGAAGAACTTCTGCAAGAGAACGGAGAGATCTGCCAAAAATTCGACATGGTCTCTAGAGAATTGAACGCGAAAATCTCCCTGCTGGACGGCATGAAGAGGAAACTGGGCGAGATCGAACAGTTGCGCGTCGAGAATCAGCGGATAAAAATGCAGAGCGAGGAAATTTTGGAGAAGATGAGGGCTTTGGACAGCGAAGAGGCGGAATCGGATCAGGTCGACGCTTATAGGAGGGAGAGCAGTTTCCACAGGAGCAGAGAGAAGAGGTTAGGTCGAAAGACCGGCAATAATTTCGAGCGGTTAATGATGAGGAATGCGAAATTGGAGGAGAAGAATACGGTGTTGGGCGAGGAAGTGTCGGAATTGCGTCAGCGATTGGCAAAAGAGGTCGAAGAGAAACATTCCGTCGTATCGCACACTAACACCATTAGGGATATCCTACATGAAAGGAGGATACGTTTGGGAAGGTGAGTGGTACTTTTTTTTTAATATCCTTATAATATAATCTGAATCTGACTAAAAGCTTCTGTAGGGATAGGAAATTAAATTTTGTAATACTGACATATATTGTTATGGTACATATATTCTACTATGATTTAAAAGGGAATGTTACTGTTTTACTTAGTTATATTTTAAAACTAAGTAGATATTATAAGAAAAGGATATAAAATGTAGCAGCAGACAGTCAGACGATGTCCAGGTGATGTAGGAAATCTCTGCATTTGGCAAGTCACTCAAGGCATTTTCCTTCAGAATTTTCCCTTCAGGAAGTAAGACGATCAGCAGTGATATACCTACACATCGAATATGAATATTAGAATTTGAATAGTATACTATTACAATAGTTATTGACCAAATCAAATTTGGAGCCAAGTTCAAGTCAAATGAACTATTCTCATTTTTTTTTTTACAGTGTATTTATTTCATTTAAATTTAGTCTAATAACGTTTGTATATGCATTGGCAGTCCAATTGCTCTGATAAGTCAACAGACAGACATGGGAAAATTGCTGGAAATTGAGTTCTGTAACAATTCTATGTGTATAAATGGTTGCCTACTTTTTAGGTGCAGTAATGAATTTTAAGATTGTTAATTTTACATAGTAATAAGTGTTTAAAAATTTCAAATGTATTCTTCTCGCAATTCAGAGACACATACCTTTATTATATTTCAATTGTAAGGTGATTCCAGATTTTGTAATTATTATTTATTTACACTTCGTTTAAACATTTGACAGTGCATTCGGTCACATGGGCATTCTCATATATAAAACAATGGATGTTCCCCTCATTTCGGTTATATTAACGGATTTTCACAGACAGTTAGACTCCTTGACGAAGACAATCGCTTTCAAGTCAGTTAAAACATTTTCAATTCGAACGATTCAACACCCGACCTTTGTTAGAGACAGACGTATCCCATTTTGTTACGGCTATTTCGATAAAATCCAATTTTTTTTCCCAAATTACAACCTAAAAATAATTGTTATTTGTTAAACAAAGTTCATCACACAAATATTATCCAAATTACCTGCAACCTTTCTGGGTAATTTTTCCTCAACGACGATTTTCCTGAGTTTCCTGTTATGTTCCTGTCCTGAACGAGCCATTTTTCCGTGATCTGATGTAACTACGATGCACGAGGGCCCTTATTTGACCTGAACAGTCCCATCCACATCGATGTTCGCAGAATTCGTCCGATTAGAAGGTATTTCTCGTCAAATCTACCTAAAAATAAACGTATTATTTCAATTCTAATCTAAATTTGATTATACTTATAAGAAATTTCATTTTTATTCGGTCAGAAAGAGTTGAGGTTAGAAAATTGTTTGTTTCATCACTGAACGGTTTGCAGTTACTTGGGGAAATTTGTATAAATAGGTTTATAAGTATTTGTTATGTATTTACGTTACGAACCAATATCCAGTAATTTACCGTCAAGGTTGGCCATTCTGTTTCGCACGTCTGTTTAAGCCTAGCTTAACTCAGTTTGAACGGTCAGAAATCGCGGGAATTTTGAAATTTGATTTAGACGTATACATGTTTGAAACTATGTTTAGTGTGGAATTACTTATAAATCTTTAGTGTTATTAATTAAACGGACTCACGTACTTACCTGAGATAAGAATATCCAAAGATTTATGTCTGACTTTAAACAAATTCACATTTAGCATTTTTTTTATTAAATAAAATCACTTTTATTCGCACTTAAATGTTTCATTTGCACATAACAGATTGAATACCATTGAGGCACAACATTATCATGCCTACGATAACATTTAAACTGGCCATAAACATTGAAATTGAAGGAGAGGACAATTAGGCAACAGTCTTGCACGCTTGCCTTTTACGTACTAAATATAAGAGTGGTAACGAGCTATTTGTTATTTTTTTTTATGTCAACGCCCCTCGATCGGAAATTTCTCGCCCTGCATGCCATCTGGCTGGTGAGAGGGCACACTTCTAACTCAAAATTAATAAAGATAGATGACACTGGGTTGTATAAACATTTTTTTATTTATTTAATTAATGTATTATTCTTAAAATTTATTTTTTTTTAATCCGGGCTGTAGGCTACTCTGTGTAGCGTTACAATATATTATATTTTCTGTTCCATTTTTATTTAATGGGAGTCAAGAAATGCAAATACAATAAAACGTCTATATTTATACATTATTCGTCGCTTTCTGTAAACTGTCACACTGTTATGTATGATTTACCATCCATGTTGGAATTATGCCTTAGAGGCTTAATTTATAAAAAAAAAAATAGCAGGTTTGATTATTTGTTTTCTATCTTTTTCTATTATTTATCGCTTTCTGATCTGGATCACAGACTCTTACTAGTGTATAAGAAATGATTAAAAATGTATATACCGAATCGATATTTTTGGCGCCCAACGTGGGACTCAAACTTTTCTAATATCCGTCGCTTTCTGATCTGAATCACAGACGAATGTTAGTATATAACAAGTGATTATGCCTATTCGTTAGCAAGCGCCTGGATTACTGTTTTAACAGGCGATTTGGTGTTCCCAGAAGCGTTCTGTGCCACCTAGCAGGTAGGAAGTCACTTTACACAGTATTCTTTCACTTACCGGAGAGGTCGCTGTGTGACTAAAAACGACTATACTTATTTATTTTATTTGATTTTATTGAAAAAAAAAAAAATTGAATTACGGACAAGCAAAATAAATAAATTCACAACATAAATTTAATAATAATAATAAATAATTAATTGTACTGAACTAAATAAAATAAAATTTTGAAATGCCGGGCATTTTGTTCTGAAAAACAGAGCAATATATTGTGATGGCACATATATTCTACTATTATTTAAAAGGGAATGTTACTATTTTACTTAGTTATATTTTAAAACTAATTAGATATTATAAGAAAAAGGATATAATATGTAGCAGCAGACAGCCAGACGATGTCCAGGTGATGTAGGAAATCTCTGCATTTGGCAAGTCCTTCAAGGCATTTTTCTTCAGAATTTTCTCTTCGGGAAGTAAAGATGGTCAGCAGTGATACACCTACACATCGAAAATCAATATTAGAATTTGAATAGTATATTTTACAATAGCTATTGACAGATCAAATTTGGATCCACGTTTAATTCAAGTGAACAGTTTTATTTTTTTTACTGTGTATTTATTTCGTTCAAATTTAGTCTAATAATGTTTGTATATCCTGAGTTTCTTGTTTTGTTCCTGTTTTGAACGAGCCATTTTTCCGTGATCTGATGTAACTACGAGGTACGAGGGCCCTTAACCGATCTGAATTGATTAGAAAAGTTTGAGTCCCACGTTGGGCGCTAAAAATAACGATTAGGTATAAATATTGTTATAATGCATTGTTTTTGACTCTGTGTAAGTTATAGCAGGGTAAATGATAGGAAAAAGGTTCAATTTCTCACAAATTCTTTAATATCGTACAACCGGTTTCATTCTCTTAAAGGACATCTTCAGGTCAGCTGAAGAAATCCAACAAGAAATTAACATTATGTGATTAATTAAAATTGAAGTTAAAATGAAAAATAAAGTGGATGAAAATGTGTACATTAGTGTACAAAATAATTAATTAATAATTTAGAAAATGTATAAGAAAAATAAAAAAAAAGTATAAAGATAAATTATTGCAATACTTACAATTATCAAACAGTTTAAAGATAAGTCAAGTGATAAAATAGTGAAAATTGAATTATTTTTAATTTTAACTTCGATTTTAATTAATCACATAATGTTAATTGCTTGTTGGATTTCTTCAGCTGACCTGAAGATGTCCCTTAAGTGGATGAAACCGGTTGTACGATATTAAAGAATTTGTGAGGAATTAGACCTTTTTCCTATCATTTACCTTGCTATAACTTACTCACACAGAGTCAAAAACAATGCATTATAAAAATATTTATACCTAATCGTTATTTTTAGCGCCCAACGTGGGACTCAAACTTTTCTAATATCCGTACCTTTCTGATCTGGATTACAGACGAATATTAGTGTATAATAAAGGATTAAAAGTGTATAAACTTCATCGTTATTTTTGGCGCCTAACGTGGAACTCAAAAATATTCTGTAATTTTTAATTTTATGTATTTTATATTATTGTAAAAATTAAAATTATTCAAATATAAAAAAAATTGTGTAAGCAGTGATATATAGGCATTTTTTATGGTTAAAAAATATGGCAAATATATTTTTTTTGAGGGTTAGATTTAGCATGTCTAACATTCCCAAAATTCGTTTTAACATACGTCACTAAGTACATAAGATCGGTTTATTAATTCATGGTAACTAACGGTTAAAAAATTTAACTAGATGTTAAGTTAAGAACAGATAAGTGTTTATCCATCTTAAGTAAGCATTTAGGTGTTAACGTTATAGTGACGATTTATTTTACTGATACTTTCAGGTTAGCGATAAATTACAAAGTATTAATCGTGATTTTACAATAATAGTTTTCAAATAATATTAGATGAGTTACCACAACTTGCCTGCCCAACCACTAGAGATGTATTAATTTAAAAGCTCTTTATTGTTATCTATATTATAATGGTAGGGAAATGAAATTGGATCATTTACTTTCATTTAACTACTGCAATTTACTCACACAGAGTCAAAAAATCATGGATTACGCATAACCCCTTGCAGAATTGCCATAAAAAAAAACTCAGCATTCAAAATGGTAAAAACAACGAGAAACAGCAAGAACAAATCAAAATATCAAATTCGCATGCTGAAAACCACCAGAACATAGAACGGGACTGCTTTACTTGGCTGTCTCGCTACCGAAGTATCCAATAGAACTTCCTTCCTGGATGTTATACAGCCAGCGCCATCTGCTGGCGCAGTCGGAAACTCAAATAGCAATATTTTAGATAATTTTTAGGAAATGAGCCCATATTTATTTGAATATTTTGAAGGCCCAGTTTGGGCGCCAAAAATAATGTAATTTTCGTTTGATTTATTCATACACTATGGTACAATTTCTCAATACACGGTTAAAAGTATCTAGCGATGTTTATAAGAGTACAAGACTTTAAAAAAAAATCACAAAATATTTTGGAGACCCGATTGGGCGCCAAAAATGATTTTTATTTTATTTATTTATGGCTCGGTTTATTAACACACAGCCAAAACTATCAATTTAGCGACTATAAGTTAAGGTTGCCTATCAATTGAGGATATGAATATATCAAGTACCTCTACTTCAGCTAAAATTGGCTGCGTAGAAATGCGAAATTTTAATCCAATAAACCTTTTTGTTTTTATTTAGAGCTACACAATCCACAACAGATGTTTGGAAACAAACTTTGGAAAACTACGTAAACGGAGCCATCTTCGATGATGATTTGAAACCAGAGAGCCCAGTCTTAATCCTTACCGGCCCGTTAGACGAGGAGATGTGGCAGCTAAAGCACCAAATACACCAAACCACCGTACTTCTTAGTCATTTGGTGAGATGGCGCCACCGTAATTACTTATTCCTTCATTTTTTTTTAACGCAATTTCTCTTGGCAGACTTGCTTCATGAATCGGCAAATGCTAAAGAAGAACGAATTCACCCAAACGGATCTAGAACACTCCTTAAGCCATTACAAGTATGGATTCCGCTCAAATATCATTTCCGAAGATACCTTTAATGTATTGAATATCTTTCAGAATCGGCGAGGTTTCAACCGCTAGTATGGAAGAAACTTTTGCCACGTTAGTCCTGACGTACACCGTCGATAAGGATCTGCTGCATCAGCGTTTCCACGACCAGAAGGTCCAATTAGGTGAAACGGAACGGCTGTTAGGCGAAGCCGTTTCCGGGTTGACTTTGTACCTGGAAGAGAATTCCGCTAACTTGAATGTAACTAATTATCTTAACAGCATCGTGCAGTTGTGCACGCAAGTGTCGATATCGGCCGTCCAATATGGTTCCCTGCGGCAGCAAACTGAACTAACGGCAGCCGCCGAAATGATGGTAAACTACGTGGCTAGCTTGAGGCAAGAAATAGATTCCCTGGCGCAACAAGTACCTACCATCGGACCGTAAGTGACGATATAATGTTGAAATAATATTGTTTTTAATAAGGGTACACATAGGGTGTTCACGGTCTTGGGATTTTATTTACAGGGGGTAATTAAACTTAAATTTTAACAAAAGTTGAAATTAAATCATTAAATTTTAAGGCACTCAAGAGTTTGCTACAATAACATTTTACAGTTCATTTCACCAACCTAACACAGCCTCGTAATTAAAGAATGTGTTTTATTTTTACACTAATATTATAACTAACACTTTTATTCACCAGAACCACCGCTTTGAACAGCTTGGAGTATCAGCCGCTCAATCATTTGGAACAGCAATGCCCTGCGGATGTCGAAAACTACCAAAGCTACCCGCGTAGGTAAGAATTTGCCGAATTGTTTCGTCCACATTCTCACGCAATTTTTATTGTGTAGCTTCGTTGTTACTTAATTAAAATAAAATAGATGAGATCAGAGATGACAACTAACTGAATGCCACTATTGATGGTTAAATGTTCTCAAATTACCGTCTAATCGATTCAATGGCGACCCATTTTGAAAATATCGATTAGAATGATGCATTATATTCTCGTACAATATTGTTTACATCATTTATATAAAGTAAAAAGAGAATCGGACCAAGAACCGACCCCTGCGGGACACCTACTTCGTTTTTTAAACGTGTCGAGGAAATCATTTCATTGCATCCTTCTAAATTAAATTAATTAATTAAGAAAGGAAGATATCCACTGATGCGCTGGCCCTCTAACACCAGATTCGTATAATTTATTTATAGCAATACAATATGATTTACGCAGTCGAATGCTCTGCTGAGATTACAAAAGAGATTACAGAAACCATACGATTCTACTGTAAAAAGAGTTCATAGCAGTAAATGTCGATCTGTTCTGCACAAAACCATCTTGTCTCTTAGTAATTATTTCAAAACATTTCAAAAATTCCTGCAATCGCGGTAGAAAAGCATATTCAAAAATCTTAGAAAAAGCCGAAGTCAGGGCAACTGGTCTGTAATTGTTTACGTCATGTGGATTACCTCTCTTAAGCACCGGAATTACTTTACTGACCTTTAACACCTTGGGGAAAACACCATTTTGAAACGATAAGTTAATTAAATATTGGAGGGGGTTAACAATAGCGTTTGCAAATTTTTTAACTATTATTGTCGGAACTTCATCAGCACCTGCGGACCATTTACATTTAATATTAAAAAAAAAAAATGAAGTTACTTCCTCTACCGTTATCTGTATACTATCTGTTCCTTCTTGTAATTATTGCAAACATTGTACTAACGAAGAAAGTATTATTTATTACTTTATTGCCTTCATATCGTGAATAATTTTATGAAAATTGTACGTAAAACTAATATATATATTCATAATGTCCTAATCAATGAACTATTGGAGTTCAATAAAGTTAAAAATCACGAATACTGCCCTTCTTCATTCAATTTATTTTATAAATTAGACTACATGTTTCGGTTTATCTAGTAGGTCGTCTTCAAGTCTATTGTCGTGAGGAAATACAACATGAAAATGGTCGTTAATGTGAATTAATTAACATAATTTAGTGAAAGAACTTCCCCTGTTTTTTGGCCTGGTTGTATCAATATTTTGAATAGAAGTCTTGATGTAGGGGCGTTGATTGGATTTATTAAGATTTAATACATTTTTTTGATAATCGTTTAAATTTTACGTGCCGCTAGATAAAACAAACTTATCATCATTTTCAAAATATATTGCTGTGGAAAATTACAATGTTTTGAGATATTAATAATATGTAAATTATTTCTAATCAAATGGCAAAAGACTTACCAGTTTTTTGTTTTATTACTTTAAAATAGTTAGTGACTCTTTATTGCTGCTTGTTTTATCTTTTTTTTTTTTTTTTAATAAAATACAAGAAATAAAGAAAATGTCACTATTATCTATTTATATAAGTAATACAATTATATATTTTATCTTGTTACGGAGTTTAAAACATATTCAAAATATAAATTATTTTAGCAATTCTTATTTTTCAATGAAAGCCTGAACGGAGATATTTGAGTGTTGCACATATATAAATAAACAGCTACATCTAAGACGCCGCCAATGCGTAGAATATTGCGAAAACACAGCTGCCTTGTGGTTCGTGTCGAACAAACAAGTTATGTATATACATGTCATCACTGTGCATTCCATGTGATTTACGGGCGCATGTAGTTTTTATACATGGGTGTGTTTTTCTTACTCGGTCAAAACAACTAGAGGATTTATACGGGCAATCGGGTGCTTTTCTATCAACACCCGTATGTGCGTTTTTCGTTCGGAACGCGAACCACCTTGCTTTATTCATGACACACAACTACTTAAAAAAGTTTTGACGGAAACATATAAACTGTTGGATATTATTTGTACAACCCCCATGTCGACAGCAGTATGTGAACGATGTTTTTCCACCCTAAAACGCATTAAAACTTTTCTGAGAAGCACAATATCATAAGATCGACTGAACGCATTTTTATAACAAAGTCATAGATGTGTTTTCCAGCATGAAAAATAGGAGAATGTATTTTGTGTACAAAAAATACAAGGTTCGTATATACTAGGTGGCCTCGTAACTTGCAGTGGATACGCGACGACGTTGTGGTGAGGCGCCTCGTGATCATTTTCGAGTCAAAGAAATGTTCCACTGGCGCACTATAGATGACACCACCAGCATTTTCTATTGTTGTACGTTTGTAGTGGTAATATTTCCATAAGAGAATACTGCGGGCCATCTATAGTACGCTAGTGGAACATTTCTTTGACTATATAATATGGTATTGGGGTATTCTGTAATAATAAAAGGAACTTGAAATTATATTTCAAGACACGTTCTGCTTGACATAACATTAATTGAAAAATTGAAAAAATTCCTAAATTAAGATTTTTGTGAAAAAATAAATATTTAGTCTGGGAGTACAAATCGCCATTTGTTTTTACATATATGCACCACTTTACTAAATAAACACAGCATACGTGATGACGTGTTCGCGCTCCTTCTCTTGATTGGCTGAAAAGTTGTGAGGCCACCTAGTATATACGAACCTTGCAAAAAATAGGCAAGTTCTTATTTTGTGCCCACCCTCTTTCATAACTCACGAGCCGCCTCTGTAAGAGATACAAGTTCCTGTTTTTATACTGCATATAGAGATTAAGACGATCTTTAGAAGCCCCGTTTTTTTACACCTTGCATCCCTTGAGTTCTTTTTTTTGGTTACAGATTTTTTGTCGTGCGTCAAGACGACCTGCGTTATGTTCACTTTCTCCGTATTCGTTTTAGTTGTCAGTCTAGTCTTACACACCGACGTTGTGTTCAAAGGTCCCAGGTGTCCACCGCCGGTTTAAGTTAAAATTTAATTTAATGGTTGATGCGTGCTAGAGAGTTTCAGTGTGTTTTGCGGAACGCGTGAATTGTGTTTGTAGACTTGAATTATTATTTAATATAGAAAATATATTGTTAATGAGAGTTTATATATTTGTCCGATATTTATTGAATGTTTTTTTTTGTTATTTTATATTTTAAATAATGCAATAAAATGAGCAGTTTCAAATTAAAAATTTGAGTATTTTTATAAAATCTCCTGAAATTAGTTTTATTTATTTTATATCTTAATTCCGTTCTATACTTGTAAAAAGAAAAAAAAAAAACAAGATAAGAGATTGTACTATCACTAACTCAACAGAATATTAAACTAGTGAACAATTTTTATAATGATATTCTTTATTTTATGTTGATGCATTACTAGGCTTCAAAAGAAATTCAGAACTAAAAAAAAAAAAAACGAGGTTTCCATAACATTTTTTTTATTCATTACGACTACAATATAATTAACATTGTTTAAATATATCTAGTTAGTCAACGTAATGCATTTTCGGAAAAATAAAGTATTGCTCAGGGAAGTGGTGCACTCTATCGGTGAATGTAAATTGATTTGAAAACGTGATCAATATATACTAACAGGTATCTCGGTCAGAGAGAGAGACAGATTTCTGTGTTTTATTCATATGCGGAAACGACGGAATCCGTATCGGTGATTTACTGGCATTGGCGAATTGTGAGGCCCGGGGGAAAAGAGAGGGTGGATGCATGTGACGCTGTGATGACGCACCTCGCGATAATTCTCGTGTTTGTTTACATTAGAAGATTAGAATTCTGAGGTATTCTGTTATAAAAATGTAAAGAAATTGAAAGTATATTGCAAGGCACGTTCTTGTTGACAAAACATTAATTGAACAATTTTCTAAATTGAGGTTTTTTCTTTTAAGAATAAAATATTTAAACTTAAAACAAAAATCACTGAAAAGAGAAAAGTTAAATCTAAAAGGACGAAAATTTGCCGAGAAAAAAAACATCTACTTCTCAATTTTTATTTTCTTAGTTTTTAAATTAATAAGTTGTTTTGTTAACTTAATTTACTTATGTTTTATGATTATTAATAATTCAGAAAATGTTTGTTTTATTAAGAAGAAAAGTATTTAGTTTGATAATATATAATCTGTAGTTCGATAGCCTTTTTATATTAAAAATTTTAATGAAACGCGGGTTTTTCGTTCAAACGTATATACGAGAACCTTCTTCTCCTCCTCTCTCCTATTGCTATCTTCCCTTCTCCTGTGTATAGCGGTACTGTCGCTAACTTCAACTGGTGTAAAGGCGGGCAATTTGAAATTTAAAATTTAGCCTACTATGAATCGTTATTTTTTTTTTACATGTATGTACCATTTTACTTTACTTTTTGACTTTTTCTTAGTTCTAATTTAATGTATATTCTATGTATATAGTTTTTCTTATATTTACAAAACATTTTTTACTTGATTTACTTATGTTTACTATTACATAATAATAGAAATTCATTTTTTATTATAATGAATAAATATGTAGTTGGGAGTACAAATCCCCATTTATTTTTACATATATGCACCACTTTTACTTAATAAAAAAACAATGACATGATGACGCATTGGCGCTTTTTCTCTTGAGCGGCTGAAAAGTTACGAGGTAACCTTTGGGGGCAACATCCGTATATACAAGGTTACATCGTAACTTTTCAGCCAATCAAGAGATAAAGAGCGCGAACGCGTCATCATGTATGCTGTTTTTAATAGCTTTGTTTGTTTGTGTGCTTGGAGCAGTATCTACTGACGTCATCAGAGTATCTTGAGAGCGTCTCAGAGTTGGATTTATAGATGGTACAAACAAACGCGCTCGATTGCAATATAACCTTAATTTTATAATTTACTATTGTCAAATTGTCACAGTTATTATGAATAGGAAAAGTAAAAGTAATTTTTCAAACCAAGACTAGACTACAATAAAAATGCATCATATACTAGTATTTATGTACCTACCAAGTAAAGTTTTTAAAATATAATGATCGTTCTTTACATCAATCACATTGATATCATTATATTATCCATATCGTGCATATTTGATGCAGGTATAAATCGGATTACATTTACAAACGACAGTTTACAACACGGTGTTGGTGCGATTAGGTTATGTTGCACAAATTGCTCGTAATTGCTCAGAAAGAGGAACCTCTTAGTGATCTGGATTTGCTTGCTCTAAACAAACAAACACGCACAAATCATGCTCAAAAATACAAACGCGTAAAATTCCTTAGATCAGACAAACAAACAAACCTAATAAGTAACGTGGTGCATATATGTAAATATAAATGGCGATTTGTACTCCAAACTAGCATATTTATTTTTATAATGAAAAACGAATTTCTACTATTATGTAATAGTAAACATAAGTTAATCAAATAAAAAATATTATATAAACATAACACAAAACTTAGAACTACACACATATATAGTATATAGAGCATAACATTGAATTAGAAACTAAGAAGAAGTAAAGTAAAATGGTAAAAAGATAACGATTATATATTATCAAACTAAATATTTATTCTTCCTAATAAAAAAAAAAAATAATCTTATTGTATAATCATACTTAAACTAAGAAAACTAAAAATTTAGAAACACAAATTTATGTAGTTTTTTTTTTGGCAAATTTGCGTTCTTCAGATTTAAATTCTTCTTTCAGTGATTTTTTGTTTGTTGTAAGCTTAAATATTTATTTAAAAAAAAAATCTTAAATTAGAAAATGTTTCAATTAATGTTTTGTCAATAAGAACGTGTCTTGCAATATACTTTCAAGTTTATCAAGTTTATATTATATCAGAATACTCCATAATACTAAGCTTCTAATGTAAACAAACACGAGCATTATCGCCTGGCGCGTCATCACAGCGTTATCGCGTATCCACCCTCTCCTTTCCCCGGGCCTCACCTACAACTTACAAAGTAATCTTATGTATACGGACGTGATGCAGACCTTGACCCTTGGGTAACTATTGCAATTAAATAATATTTTACCGACACGTAAGAGAGCCATCTTGTATGTAGTAGTCTAACTATAAAGCTTATATTCAAACCGAGACGGATATCAACGGCGTGCTGCCATCTACCGCTTTTGTCCAAAATGTTCAAAAATCCGTTTGTTTTGTCCATAAGGTTGTCTAACTAGTATGTATATAAACAATGATTGTACTATCACTAACTCAACAGTATATTAAACTAGTGAACAATTTTTATGATGATATTCTTTATTTTATCTTAATGCATTACTAGGATTCAAAAGAAATTCAGAACTGAAAAAAAAAACGAGGTTTCCATAACATTTTTTTTTTATTCATTACGACTACAATATAATATATACATATCCCACATAGCCAAATTTAAATTGCCCGCAATTATTCTTAGTAACTTCAACGTTGAAACATAAAATTACCCACCATTTTGTACTACATTAATAGTTATTTTAGCACCTTTACGTTGAAGTTACTAAAAATAGTGGCGGGAAATTTAAATTTGGCTATTAGGCTATTAATATCAAGTTTGTTCGTCTTTAAGAAGATAAAATTCACAAATAAATAACTTACTGGAGGGTCATTCATATTTTTACAACTTTATCACAAAACTGAATTACACCATAGTTACCAGACACCAACCAATCCGCGCTCTTTTCCTCGATCTCCTCGGCCAGTCCTTTCCTTAGCCCGCAAATTATATCCGCTTTCAATGTCCTCAAACTGCACAATTTACTCGGATGGAAGCCTTGCAAGCAGTCCTCAACTGGTGCGTCCGGCATCCAATTCCTCTCCCCAAACAGTTTCCGATAATTTAAATCCCCCTTGAAGATTATCAATTTCGCTTGCGATAGTTTCTTATATAAACTGACATCGTAGGTCGTCATCTCTTGAAACGTAACCGGTAATGTCCAGAAATCGTGTTCTTCTATCGTCCAGGTTTTCGCTTGGATGTAACTTTGCCAACGATCGCCCAGTTTTTTAAGCGCGGATTTGTCTGAGTTATTCGATAATCGATTCAGGGTCCAATTAAAATCCTTCTTCATGACGTCAGAAATGAACCAGGGAATTGTTTTAACGTAAAATCTGATTTTCGTAGCGTATTTATTTGTAATTAGGAAATCGGCGATGCACAAATCGGTATATAATTCGTAACCAACGTTATCTAAGACTATATCTGTTAGAAAAGAAAAATTTATATTGCAGTAAGTTTAAATTTAGCACCAAAATGTGTCTGTTTGAGTTGATTATTTTACATTATTTTTTGTAGTTAATTTTCTCTTATTGTTAATGAATTAATGAAAGAAATACTGTTGAAAAATTGTCACTTGTCATAATTATCCCAATTATAAAAATAATGTTAATTATTTAAAGTTGGCTACATTGTTTCTTTGACAGTTATTTGAAATTTAAAAAATGGTGTTTGAGGTTTTCTCAGTTTGTGTTTCATTACTAGAAGCTATTCTGCGAGGGATACAAACCAATTTTTTCCTCTTAGAAGAAGAAGTTTTTTATTACTACCTGTGATTGTGAATTTCATAATGAAAGGTGAGTGTGATTTAAGTTTCTTAGTATTTGTTAAAAGACATAAATGAAACATATATGCAAACTTACCTATAATATCTGATTCAGTATTTACATTCACTGCATCCCATATTCTATCAGAATGATCACACAATATGTACTCATTAAATTTCTCTAATTCGGCGAGTTGACCTAATTCATCGTCTACAATTCCATTAGATAACGATAAATCACACTTATTGCCCCATAAATTTATCTACAATTACCGAATTAAATATATAATAATTGGTTAAAAAAGAAGAAATCATATAGTTATGTATACATATAATTCATACATCGAAACATAAAACAAACCTTTAGCAGTCTTACGAATTCCATTTTCCGATCACCACTTTCGTTTAATACGTTTAATAAATATCTTCCTAAATCGCTTCATTGTTTGAATCGCAGATTCGTAACTTTGAATTTTTTTAGTCTCAAACGGATCAAAATCCTTGAGGTAAGTACTAAAAAGATTAGTCAATTCAATATTTTTGAAACTTTATTATTGTTTTTTAGGAAATTAAAGTTTATGGTACGTAGTACGAGATATAATTTTAAAGGTTATGTATTGGATGAATTTTAAGAATTTCCTTCTAAATTTATAGGTTAAGATGAATTTCACGGTTTGTAATATTTTTTGTACTTGGTAGTACTTTTATTACTTAGGAATAAGATTTATGTAGTTTCTTATGTCACTTTTACTTATATTTTGGTTTAGAAGAGTAAATGGAAATATATCTACTTTTGAGGTTATGCTCGTTTTCTTTTCAAAATTTGCGTAACTGCCAGCCAAGAAAGCTCAGAAATTGCTCAAATATGATGTTCAGGTAAGTTCTTTTTAAGAAGCTGTTAGTTCCATAAACTTCTACTGTTTTGTTTTCTTACGTCAACTCAAAAGTTTCTCGTATTCTCCGATACATATAGCACTCAGAATGTAACCATATCGTATTGTAAAACGTAGGATTGTCTATCAAACTCGACTGATGCTCCAAATATTTATTATACTGCTCGGCATCCCAAGATTTGCCATCTAATATTCGTAAAGGTTTGTTTGTCAGCAACTCGTATTTGAGCTTCGATAATTCTGCGATGACGGCTTTTAAATCTTCTGAGGCCTTCTATTATGATAAAATGATTTAGAAAAATTGTTTTTTTGACCTAATTCAATAAATTTATACCTCACCATATGATTTGGATATGTTTTCCTTTACCCTGACTAGACCATCGATGGTTTGTGTCAAAATAACAGGCATACGATTGTGTACTGTGTGAAAAGCAAAGCTCCTACGGTATAACAAGGGGAAATTAAATGCTCTACCGAATTGGTGATTTTACCTTTTATAGAATGCCGATAGCGAATCATTTATTGGTGTTTGTAAATCTAGCCCTACAGTTTTTTGTTCCATCCTATTTCCTCTTTAATGAATGCACCATACAATGAATGGTGGCTCTTTGGCGGATTCAATATTTAAAATTTTCCTTGAATTTATTGAAGGTCGAAATGCTTTCTTTGGATGATGCAATTCTTCATATTTTTTAAAATTTGGTTATCTTGCATCTCTTGCATATCAGTTCTTGTTGTGCCATCTGTGTTGTGGTTGTGTCATTGGGTTTTTCGCCCTTAACTACAAATATGAAGTGAACTGTAAGCGAATTACATGACTTAAAATATCTTTCGATGTTGTTATATGTTAGTTGGAATACAGATGGCACTGCATATATCATACCAAATATAATTCTTTATATTGTATTTGATCATACTTATTTCATGTTCTCATCGTTCTCACAGATAAGTGATATTACTAATTATGGTTTTATATATGCATATATTGTATATAAATATAAATATGGTTTTTATTTAAAGCAGAAAGGTATATTTGTGTATGATCTCAACAATTTTTAACGTAAATAATAAAGACATAAAAATTGCGTTAATAAGAGGGAATTTGTTAGGATAAATTATCTCTTGAAAAGCTATTTTTTATTAACTTTAAATATACTATACTTACTTTTCTCGGAATCATTACTTACCTGGTTATCAAAAGATTTGAATGGTAATTTTGGGGAGGCAAACAATTGATAAAACCTTATTTGAGGTTTGAGTTGGCAAAATTGTGACAGTAAAATGCCAATTTAAATTCGAGTAAATGTGATTTTAATAAGTTCTGAAGTTATTATTTTCCAAAATTATACTAATCTGCTTGCTTTGTCAAGAACCTAGGTAGGTTTTTAGCTGTGTTACACTTTTTATTGATTATTTAAGTGATATAGCTATTTGGTTACATATAGTTTTGTACTATTCAGTTTTGATATAAATTATTTTGACAGGTGAAATGTAATGCAGATATCGCTACTTACCGGAATCTGGTATTAAAATTAAAGAAACAAAAAAATTAATCGGGGCAAAAAGATTGTTAGCAGTTAGGACCGTGAACGTGTATTCATCTATTTCGGCAGACGCGGCGTGCGTCATTTCTGGTATAATACCAGCAGATTTACGTTTGAGGGAACTAACGCGAATATAATATGGCTTGAGGCTTTAATTACTGAGATTCACTGTAAATTTGAATGACGATGATCAAACTGTCGAAGGCATCAAGCAAAAAACCAGTACCTATATATATATAACACAATAAAACTACCAATTATCTTGCATGTTACGTAATATTTATTTAATTCTAATATTCTTTTTGCGTCCCACGTTACAATAGATTGTCACAACATTTTCATTAATTATACATCTTGTCTATTTCTTAATATATTTATCTATGAATAAATTTTGGCAATATATCATAATTTCAACAACAACAACAACGAATATACGGGTATTACAACAATAACAATGATAATATTTGTATATAGACATATTAAAAACATACACCCTGTATATATGTATGTATGTATATAAATATTTTGGTCCGACGGTTGGCTGGTACATTTAGCGTTTAGCAACACAGGACTAAGTATAAAACAAAATAATAAAATTTGAAATGTAGTACACGAATAAAAACATATTTATTTTTTATCACAGAGTAGCGAAATCGTAATAAATATATGTATATATTCACATTTATAGTAATCGCAGTGGTTGATCAACACGCCCCATATTTTCTCTATTTTTCTTTTAATAACAATAATAGTTTTATCTCAAAAGGAAGGTTTCATAAATCGCTTTTTGGCGCCTAGCGTGGGGCATGTTTTTATTATATATTACTGCACTTTATGTGTTATATACATAACGCATAGTTATAGTAAATATAAAATGTCAATATAATAGCTGTCTTCTAAAATCTTATTTACCTATCAGATGTTTCAAAATTCTATACTAATATGGGTGCATTACAAAACAACTTGGAAAATATTTAAAGTTAAATTAAATTTGTGTGGCAAACGTCTAGCCATAATCAGTTGTTGACATTTCTTTTGATGATGACTGTAGACATATCATACCTACACAACCTTCAATAATAATCTAGGAAAGTAATAACTAGTATTTAAGAAGCGTCGACTTAAAAAAATAATTCCTATCAACAAAAAGCTACTTGAAACATCTGACCTATCGAAAAATTGTTTATTTTCTATACATTCAACAATAATTACAGCAACGCAGGAAATGTGGTCCACTAGATTTTTTATTATTTCTTTTTTTTCATTTGTTTTATGATCTAGTGGTAAACAATAATATTATTGGTGTTATAAAAGCAGTTTTTTTATGATTTTGCCCATTGTAAAATAAAATTAATTCATCGACATTTTCATTAAAAAGGAAGTAGGTGATTTGTTTTTAATTTTTCTCCTTTTCTAAATCATCGAAATATGAAAATCCATACGGTATCTATTGATTATCATTGGTCGTCTTTTCTATTTTGTGTGGACGAGGTTGAGGAACTCTTCTCTAGTTTTTGGGTCGTCTCGAAATACGCCTAACATAGTTGAGGTGACTGTCTTGCTGTTGATCTCCTGCACACCTCTCATGACATGCACATGTGTCTGGAAAAAAGAAGTTTGGGTCAGTTTTTAAATCGAGCATCCAGTTGATGATAGCGGTGATATTAAAGCGGAAGTATTTATTGCAAATTGCACAAAACTGTGTTTCAATCGAAACTTGTTATAAGTCAATCTAAGGGCAAAGGAAATAGGAAAAAGGGAATAGGGAAAAGGGAATGGGAAAAGGGAATAGGGAAAGGGAATAGGGCAAAAGGGAATAGGGAAAAGGGAATAGGGAATAGGGAAAAGTTAATAGGGAAAAGGGAAAAGGGAATACGGAAAAGGGAATAGGGAAAAGGGAATAGGGAAAGGGAGTAGGGAAAAAAGACCCCAAAAGTTACATCCCTAAAACACAGCCCCTGGCACACTTTACAATGTACACTCCCAATAAAAAAATATAGCAGTGAAATAACAAACTGTTTATTTATACTTACACCCCCTCCACGAACACAGCGACACACGCAGGTTGCACAGCCTTGGTGACCGCCACGGCGATCTGTTTGGTAGCCTCTCTTGCACTTGCAAACGCCTTGAGTAGATCTCCACTATCCTGGCCAGCTTGCTAAGGCCGAGGATCTTGCCGAAGGGCAGATATCCGATGGACACCTTTCCGTAGAAGGGCACCAGGTGGTGCTCGCACATGGAAAACATTTCTATATCCTTGACCAACACCATCTCGTCGTGGTCCTCGTCGAAGATGGCGTCGTTCTGTACCTCTGAAAGGGAAACCATTGTCACGTTTAAAATCGATTCGTAAGGATGACTAAATTTGCGGTTAAATTATTTCGGCGAGATGCCGTGGGACACTTCAGAGTGGCGATCGATCAGCGATGAGTGACGTGGAGTGGTTGATACTCGACTGGATAATCGACGGATTAAAACGTGAATGGTTATCGCGAGATTTGTACGACATAATTTTGATGGGGTAGATTTTTTGATTAGTAAGAGAAGGTATTTTGAATAATTTGTTTATATCAGTTTGTATCTAGTAAGTGCATCAGCANGATACTGACGAAAATTGTTGCCTGTATAAGTGGTAATGAAATGCCAACCCCGTGCATAAAATCCTGTTATGGCAACAAAATATGAATTTCTTTTGGCTTCTATGGACAGATGTCTGAAGAAGCACAGGAATCATGTAATAAAATTACTGAAGTTCGGGAAAATTTTGCACGAAAATGCGATCGTACAAAATCTGAAGATGTTTTTCGTAGGCTCTTGTATCGTCTGATCCGTTTAATCTCAGTTTACGAAAACTACCTCCCAAAAACATTGAAATCTTTGTCTCCCACGCCGTTGATCCTATTGCTTCCACCATCAATTACCTAAATTAAGCCATGTATTTGTTCGAATGATATAACGACACAAGGTATGATGTTTCTGATTAGCAACAGATGCGATTAAAACTGTAAAATCCTTTTAATAGCTAATTATTTTAGTTTTGATATAATAACAATTAGTTATATTAGTTCTTTCAAGTTGGAGTACGGTAGGTAAATGAAACACAACATTTTAAAAATATATGTTACAATAATAGTATGTATAAAAATATTTTTATACATACTTGCTGTTATTGTGAGATACACTTAAAATATTAGTTACTACTATTTCCAATTCGATACACTTTATTGGCTAATACAAACGTATGACATTGGTTTCTTTCATGTGTGTTATACTATTAAGAACTGAAAAATCTTTAACAAATCTGTAAAATTTCACTAATGAGAAAATTGACTTTTTGTCGAACTTTTTAAAATAAAAATAAATAATACTTTTTTTTACTGTTTATATGTTACTTGTTATTCACTAGTGCTCAGTTTTCTTAAAAAATACTTATTCGAATAAGCGCCTAGAAAAAAAGCCTCATATCCGAGTTCATGAATATAATACGGTTTTGTACTAAGTAGTCCGACATTTTGGATCCGCCATTTTTTTTTTAAAATAGCCTCCATATGAAAATAAGCGACTTGAAAACCCATATACGATTTCTAATATAAATCAGTTTTACTTAAGTAAGTTCGACATTGGATACCCATTTGTTTTTCCAAAAATTGCCTCATATTGGTATCAGCGACTTGAGAACCCCATATACCGAGTTGTCAGGAATATAAATGCAGTTTCTACTAAGCAGTCCGCCATTTTTTTTTTTTTTTTTTCCGAAAATGCGCTCTTCAATTGCAATAAGCGACTGAAAGCCCTCATATACCGAGTTCGCTAGAATCAAATAATAGCTTCATATTTTGGCCAGCTTTTCGGGATTTGGGACCACTGTGCGGCGTGTAATTCACCACGACTTCTTACAGTATAGAAAGAGTCTGAGAAATGAAGGCTGTTAGAGATACTTTGTTGCCTACTGCGAGTATGGAATTAAAGTTGTTCGGGGAGTAATGTATAAAATTTCTTTATATTCATTTCTTCTTATTACTCATTTTCATCTAAGTTTAGACTTATTGCATATATACAAAGAGTCTGAAACATTATAATACTGATAATACTAGGTAGATTAGGTATTTGTTTTTTTAGAGCCCAAAACAATTTCGCATTATATACCGGATTATGAAACATACTTCGTAAAATAAACCCCTGTTGTCTAAGTACGTGTACATACTGCTGTGGCCTGGCACCCCGGTTGTCGTAAATTTTTTTATTTAATTCTATAAGCCTGTCATGTTGCCGAGAAAATTTCAAATTGTTTTATTTTACATAAGATTTCGTTAATGTTTTGGATTGTTTAATTTATTTATTTAAATGTTCAGTTTGTTTAAATTAATTTCACTTTTTGATTTGTTAGTATTTGCTCATGTCCTTCTTAGAAGTATTCTTCTTCTTTGATCATTGTGCATGGCGTAGCGCACGCAGCTGTAGGATTTTTATAAGTATGCGATTGTTAAACCCTGTGAGGCAGTTCCCTGAATGATGCCCGTGTAAGTAGATGTAAATTTTTATTTTGTTAGCTGCCATTTTGGTATTTCATTTTTATTTAAAGTTTTATTTCGTTAATTTTGATTTATTTCATCCATCAAGGAACTCGCTATATAATAATTGGTATTATATTCTTGTGTACACAAATTAGATATAGGATCATTTATTATTTCGTGCAGGAAGGTATATTAAGTTTAAAGTTAATTTTTTTTTCGTTTTTTTTTTTTTAAATTTTGCTGTTTTGTAAGTATTCATTAATCACCTCGGGTTGGGTGAATAGAAGCTTTGTGCTTGCTTTTAGTTTTCGTTTATGTAAATTCACTTGAATTGTCCACGTTCAATTTAGTTTTGTTTAATTTTGAAACCATGTGGATTGATTTGTTAAATAAAAAAAAGGACTATCTTCCTGAACTATTTTACCTTTTTGCTTTGATAAAGGATTTAGCATTGTCCTTTGGTAAATTAGAATCTCAAGCAGTTTTTTGATTTAAGCCAGGACTTTCAGTCCAGGGTCTTTGTTTTCTGCATAATTGTAATTAACCATTTTTTTTCTTTTTTTTTATATAATAAATAATTATTGATTGTTTTTAACGTCATTCTAAATTCTGTTCTTTTATTTTTGATTAAACCTTTTTCAATTTCTGGGGAATTAAAGAAAGTCAAATTTATTTCACCCACAATTTACTTTTCGTGATAAGTTTGTCTTTTGCGCCCTTTTAATTTTTTTATCCGTTGAGCTAGCTAAATTTAATTTTTCATTTTTACTTTTCATTTTGCATTTTCTTTTAGTACCTTCAGTACACAGCAATACGAATATTTCGATAATGGTTAATTAGAGATTAATTTCAGCAATGCAAATGCTTATAATAGAGGATTAATGACTGATATCAATCAATGAGATCTTTTAGACAACGATTTTAATAAGGCGCGGAAGGAGTACCGCAAGGTTCGACTATCGGGTCGTTACTATTCTTAATTTCTCAATGAGGGAATTTTGTATCAATTTGCGGATGATAGTATCGGGTGATAATACATCAGACCTCTCCAAATCTGCCACCCACATGATACAATGTATGACCAACCGGTGCACTCGCAATGGGATGCTATTAAATTGTGCAAAATGTGCCAGCGATTAATAGACAAAAAAAAAAATCTTTAAACTCATAATAGAAAATACACTAAAATAGGTACTTATTTCAGCCAATGTAAATTCAAAAATAGCTTAGGCAACAAAACATCTACATAAATCTGGCAGAGCGTTTATAGATCTTCGACACACAGTTAACGAATTTCGTTATTTGATCTGCGTTAAATTGTTTGTTATTTTTACGACTAGACGAGGATTAAGGTCATTTTCAAATGTATTCTAACCGAGTTTTACGTCGCTTTATTTGCGAATTGGCGCTTTAATAGAAGTCGTAACGATCTAGCAGATATTCCACTAACACTTGAGCGAAGCGATTAAAGATGTGATAGGTACACATATAAGATTTCCGATGAAAAATCAACTGTTGAAATTGAAATTATATTTTGATAGAAATCTGGTTCTTGAATTATATTAGAGACTGTATATCATCGAACAGTTAAAATCCAAACTGCTACAGATTAGGTTTACTGGCATATATAAAATAACTGATATAACTTTGATAAAAGTATAGATCAACTGTTATTGTAAATGCCACATTAAACATTGAAACTAAAGCGATGTTGTAGCCTACGAGGCATTGGTAGAAGAGGATTTATAGTGCTCCAATGGTGCATATTTTTTTATGCTATAGGTTTCATTCTTTGAAAAGTTTGTCTCATCGCTCCACCACAGTTTGGAGTACTTTTGTCAACGATAACACGATTGTAATCACTGCAAAAAACCCTACACCTTTTATAATTTAACCAATACACAGGGTGAGAAAAATACTCCAAATTGTGGTACTGGTAATGCTGTAAATGCTGTTTCTGCTGATGATGATAGCTTTGCTATCGAAACGTACGTCCAGTTTAGTGCAGTTTGTGGTGAAGAGTTTAGGTGAAGTTTACATACAGGGTGAGTCTCAATATATGCGACAAACTTTAAGAGCTGATTCCTGAGGTTATTGTGATCATAAAAGTTCATATGAGTATATGTCCAAAACGGTTTGGTTTTAATGTTATTGAGTGTTTAATAATAAATATATGAACTATGACTAACACGATAATATCACAGTTGGTTCTTTCAAAAACTATTTGTGTTGAGAGGGAATTGTTTATTTGTCATTTCAATATTTGTCAATAGTTGTCAGAGTATTCATTCAGTTTATTGCCAGTTTCTGTTTTCTAAAATGAATTACACGAATGCTGAGATGTGTGATATGCATTTCGTTTACGGTCATGCCAATGGAAATTCACGTACTGCTAGACGTCTTTATGAAGAACGATACCCGAGCTGTATCATCCCGCATCATTCAATATTTGCCCGTCTTCACCAACGTGTTAGTGAAACGGGAAATTTAAAAAAAACGGACGACTGATAACGGGCACCCATTTACAGTGAGAACTCCACAAGTTGAAGAAATGGTACTAAATGAAATTGAGGAACACCTAATACAAGCACCAGAAAAATTGCGTTTGCTATAAACATTAGTCAGGCCACAGTTTGGAGCATATTGAAAGATCAACTGTTGTATCCATATCACATTCAACGGGTGCAGGAACTTTTGCCGGCAGATTTTCCACAAAGAGCGGCTTTTTGTCAATGGATGCAACACAAAATTCTGACTATTTGGCTCAAATATTCTTCACCGACGAGGCTACTTTCTCTAGAAACGCGATTATTAATTTTCATAATAATCACATAATGCGGCCGAAGAAAATCCGCACGAACTAGTGAATGCGCGTCATCACCATCAATTCTCTGTCAATGTGTGCACCGGAAATCGTTGGAGAATCACTTGAATAGGTCCACATTTTTTCCGAAGCGCTTAAATGGCGAGGTATACCGCAATTTTCTTGAAGAGGAGCTAACACTACTGCTGGAAGAAGTTCCGTTGCAATTAAGATTACAAATGTTATTTATGCTTGACGGTGCTCCGCGCAATTTTAGTTTAGTTGCTCGCGAGTTTTTGGACAATCGTATCCAGATCGATGGATAGGACGGGGAGGTCCACAACCGTGGCCTCCTCGTCTTCAGACTTAAATTCTTGGACTTTTTCTCTGGGGTCACCTTAAATCATAGTTTATACGACTCCCTATTGAAAATGTCAATGAACTGAGAAATCGAATTATCGCAGCTTTTCAAACAATTCGAAATACCCCTGGTATTTTAGAACGGACTCGCCAGTCAATACGAGGGAGGATAGAAGCTTGTATTGCAGTTGGGGGCGGTCATTTTCAACAGTTAGTATAAGTTAATTTTATTTTACTAATTATTTTGTTAATTTATAATAAAAACAATAATTATGTTAACTTACTATTAAACATTGTACAACTCTAGAACTAAGCGATTTCAGACATTTGTTCTTATGAACTTTTATGATCAAAATAACCCCAGGAATCAGCGCTTAAAGTTGTCGCATAGATTTGAGAATCATCCTGTATAACTGCAGTATTCATAAAATTAGCAATAATACGCTGATAACTTTTGAACAGCATGGTATTGTAAACTGACAAGATCCGTAGTCAAGATAATGAAAACCCACCTCAAAAACTCAAAGCAATGCTTCTTCATATCTTTAACCGAAATATATAAAACTCGAATCCAATTTTGCAACACAACCATCATGCTTAGATTAGATAGCAACGTTTGAATTAAGGTGTGCAAGAGATAAGACATAACTGCGGACGAATTTTCGATAACGCGACTGTACTTCGTCCGCAAAAATACCAGACCTCGTCGCATAAACAATCGTAAAACGCCAACTAACGGCCGGGAGAGTTAACCGGCCCAGACGACGCACAGAAACTCTACGTATACGGCCACTACGACCACGCTCGCTTCTTTTCTATATACCGCAGCCGGTCGAAAATACCGATCCGCTGATGTAATGAAGTTCGAAAACAATCATGTGGGCGCCAAAATAACGCAAAGTGTATATCACCTAAGTAGCAACGCTTCAAAAACTGAATTAGGAATAGCCTGAATAGATAATCCCCCTTATGTCGTATCACAAACGTTAATGAATAACGTGTACGTTATCAACAAGTTAAACGTATTTATTTTTTAATTCTTGGTTTCTAAACACCCAAAATGTCTTAATAATAACGTCTTCATTAAAAAATTCCAGTAAATACGTTATCAGAGTGGTATCATGTCACAAACAATTATTTTAAGGTATGTATTATGGTTATATTCAATTGAAGGGAGATCATTAAAGTTAAGCTTCGTACATAACCTCCGCTCAAATGAAACAATTTTTTGGTCGGTTCAAGGTTCAACTAATGCTGTGACCAGTAGTATAGATATGGTTTGAAAACCAAAAAATTCGAACGTATACTCAAAATCGAATTAAACCAACACTGAAAAAACCGCGCATAAATATCCTGTTTATACGGTCTTTTAATTTGACTCCGAAGTATTCGATTTGATTCATACGGACAAAAATCGAATGACGTTGGTTAAAACATAAAATAGACAGATAGTATGTTATTTCATTCAGAAGTAGTATATTGTATCCGACAAAAGTGACATTAATGGCATAAAAATAACGCCAATGCGATCCCCTGCAGCTATACGAATAACACAGGAAAATATCATGGACAAAAGTGAGGTTAAAGTCATACGAAATTGTGAATGGAAAAATCTAATGTAGTAAGTCTGGTGATCGCGCTGGCCAAAACACCTCTGCTTATAACTCGATTAGGAAGTATTGTTTAATTTTTTTTCACGAGTTATGTGAATCCCATCTTGCTGGAAGAAACCCTGATTGAATGCGTCCTCTTGCAATGATTTAAAATTGGTATTAATAACTGTTCTAGGTATCATTGGCTATTAATGTTATTGTGTAAAATATTGGTTAATATTGATATAACTAACCATTTCCAACTTTAACAGGCTGCAAAGGAATTCAATGTGATTGTTTGAATTATATATACGCTATATTCTGTATTCTCTCTTCATTCATAAACCGCTTGTGATGAATGAAACCATACTTCATCAGTAAAAAAATACTAGATCAAGAATTTCGTTATAACAAAAAAATTAATCTTGAAAGAAATCGCATAATTTAATCCTATTAGCGTGGATCTCTAGGTAAGATCTGATAAACAACTGATACTTTTGTAATCGATACATATACAAACGACGCTTCAAAATTCTATAAACGGACTAGAAGATTACATTCGTTTCAAGTGATAAAACGACGAACTGATGAATGTAGCGTTTTCGCCAACAAGGTTTTCTACGTGGTTAACAATATTTGCTGTGCTCCGTGATCCACCAGAAAATTGTGTCGTTTAAAACAGATCTTGTAGTGCGGCACTTCACTGCTAGGCAAATATGATGTTGTAAAGCGGTATTATCCACAACTCTATTAGGAAACTGCAAGCGAAACTGTCGCTTACATTCAGCGAGGAATATTGCCATTCGCCATTAAGAAATTGCGTACTTCGAAAATATGCTTCAATAATAAAAATATTTTCTTACAATGTGTACATTATTTAGTGTTATTATAGTTAAAAGCTGTCAGGAAAAAATATATTGCTACTCGTAAAATGACAAATGTCAAAATGACATTAGAAATATAATCGATGATTGCAGAAAGGGGACAAGTCAGTGAACTGCAATTTCGAGAAAAACGCAACCCTAGTCACAATGACTTAGGCCTTTTCTGCACTCAACGGTTGTTAACGGCCTTATTTGTGTTCATAACGATTGTTTATGCACTCAATGGTGTATCGTCACCTGAATTATCAAATGACGCCATAATCGCGAAATACTAGAAAACATGACTTGTATCCTTTCTGCACTCAGCGATTCAATTACTTATTATTAATGGTAAGCGGCTTATTATGCAAGTACTAGTTACTCAGTACCTACTGAGATGTAATTCATTCTGAATATATTTATATTATTCTACAAGCATTGTTTTTAGTAAACATAAAAAAACACAGAAAAGACTCATTATTTCAAACGGAAGGTAATATATACAGGGTGCTTCTGAAATGATAGTCCAAATTTTTAAGGGTAACATAGGTCACTAACCTAAATGCAACTATAGTAGTTTTTGTCCCTAGCTATTAAAATGTAATTTAATTTTTTATTTTCATTATTCATTATTTTTCATTTAGTCATCAAAACACACCGCTATTCTTTTCGCTCATTGTCAAGTTATGCGTTAACGTGCTATCTAACAAATAACCGACTAGGTACTGAAATAATATTTAAGGGTAACTTAAAAAAATTATATCTTGTTTACCTTAATTGTTGGAACTTTTTCGCTTAGAAATAATTACATTATTTTTTAATGATTTTTCTTTAATTTAATTTACAGTCTGTATATGCCCCAAGGATTTGTAATGCTTTCAGTGAATACAAAGTTTGCCCAACGTTTTGTCTGTCTCTTGCTAGCACTTTCCTACTGTTCCAACCCAAGCCTCTCTCCTCCAAGCACTAACCCATAACCAGTGTTCGTATACACCTTGATCGGCAATTCCCGGCGCCGACACGAAAAATTCCCGTTTTGACACTGCAATTCCCTTTTTTTGGCGGCAAATACAAACTTATTAACTTTTTTTTAATAAATTACTTACGAAATTAAAATAAATGTACCGATACAATGACAGATTCATTTTAACTAAAGCAAATAATAACAAAATACAAAAATAATAAAAATTTAAATTTATTTTTATCGATGCAATAGTTAATATTTTATCCAAAAATTCCCTCTAAAACAAAACTTTTTCCCTCTAACGTTCAAAATTCCCTGTAAAAAGGGAATTTCCTTCCCATATACGAACACTGCCCATAACGTTGTTCCACTTTTTACATCGTCTCCCTCTTATTCTCTTTCTCTTATCTCGAGTTTGTTTGCCTTTGCTCCTCCACTCAAATTAGATGCCCAAATCATGTTAATAGTTTTTCTATACTGCTTAGGATCCAGTTTTAAATCTGTTCTTAATGCTCCGCGTCGAAATCTCTTTCTCCTTATGATAATTTCAAAGGTGGTAATAGAGAAAAACACTCTATCTATTAACTTTAACCGGGTTTCTATCTTACTTCACACCGTACATTTCAACATAACCTTAACACACACATCTGTGTGACTGTTTCGCCAGTTGCGTCAAAAGTAACGTTAATCATCGTATTGAGTTGTAGGAATTAGAATTTCTCTTACAATTAATTTATTAATAACATATTTGATAGTTTTCATTAGAATTTCTGTCTAAGATTTCAGGTTTTGACATTTTTATATTTATTTGGGGTAATGACATTTGACTCAGTAGATGCGCGCTCATTTGCAATGTATTTTATTATTTTTAATTTATTTCTTTTTGGATATTCTTACCGGGAAGTGATTAATATTAATAAAAGTGGAATTCATTTTCTTTTATATTTTGTTAATTTATGTTCGCTTATCACGCGAATTTGTGTAATGTATTTCCTCAAAACGTCATGTAACGACACAACACCACTACCACGCTACCCTAAAGCTTGCGCCACTATTATTCTTTCTAATTCCCAAAATAACGCAAAAAGCTATCTCAGTTGTTACATATTTTCCGTTTCGATAAATTCGTTTCCCAATAACGTTTTAATTTTACAATGTTGGAATAACATACACGATTATGCAGTGATACAAGATGCGCAAATTTATTGCAGCTGTTATGATGAGCCTGCATATCGTACGTTATGTTATTTTGCACGTTTATAGGTGATAGGGCGAATATGTCGTAAGTGTGTAATACCTGAATTACGTTTAATCTAAACGTGTTGTTGAACGAGAAGATTTGACATTTGAGGAGGCATGGTGACGATCCTGGTTTATGAACGTTCATGGTTGATCAGCTGATTTGAAAGAGGATAGAAACAAAACACTTAATAACAATAATAGCGAACCTAAATCCCAGTTATAACCATAGCACCAGCACTAACCGTACCGATGTGACGATACACAACAAAGCACGATAATAACAAGATCAACCGACGTATCAAAAGTGTAACACGAAGGCGGTTTAAGGCTTATCGACGCGCTACAAACTACCGGTGCTCAGACACTGAGAGAACAGAGAGCGACAATCACTCCTATGCGTATGTTTCTGATAGTAGGAATAGACAGCAAGCACACGATCCGCACGGCTTTTACGATACGAATCGCGGTAGTGAAAGATCGCTTTACAATTATTTATTATGTACACGGTTGACGATAGATAGGAAACGTGGGAGGAACAACTCCGCTATACGTTTTTTTTTATTCCTTCTAGAACCGGATCTACTTATTATTACCTGCCTATACTGTGTATAGTTAAAGTATAATATGTTGTCTCGAAGTTGTGGTATGTATGTACGTTTGGGGAGAGCTAAGAAGTCGTATCTCAAGATAAGAGGCGGGAAACGATAAATATTAACTTCTATTGTTTTAGATACAGTCTGGACACAAGATACTAGTACTGCAACTACATATTCATAAAAAAATAATAAGATGTTTGTGATAACTAGAGGAAAGACATTACACAGCCGATAAACAGTCCCTTTGCCCGTATAAATGCCATTGTGTATAAAAATTCACACTACCATGTATAAAAAATACATGCGCCCGCAAATCATGAAATATTTCACTGCAGAGCGATGATGCTCATATTCTTGGACTTGTTTGTCCGACTAGGGGACCTTCAAGCAACTGTATGTTTACCACATTAGTACGGTGCTACACTGAGAAAAATGGGTTAAGTAAAGTGTTTACTTGATAAAAAATCATTTACAATCATTTACAGAAATGCACATATTCATTTTGGGTTACTCATTTCAGATAGTGGTTTATCTTTTATTTGCATTAAATCTGCTATCTCATTTCTAAGCTCGTAAAACCGTTTCAGCATTTTTCCTTTGCTTAACCATCTGATTTCACAATAATATGTTACGTCGTCATATTCGGCTGATATTTCATCCAAAAACGCCTTGAACTGACGATGGTTAAGCCCTCGGGATCGAATAAAATTGATGGTTTTTACTACCACATTCATAACATTCTGGAGTCGAATGAACTTAGAACACAAGTTCTGTTGGTGGATAATGCAATGAAGGACTATCAAATCATCTTTTTGCACATTAATTTCAGTTGCTTTTTCATACAAAATTCCGATGAAACCTTTACGTAAGCCGACCATAGAAGGTGCACCATCTGTGCATACACCAACTATTTTGACCATGGCAAACCAACACTTGTGAATACCTTTTCAACTTCATTAAAAATGTCCTCTCCTGTAGTGGTTCCTTTTAGCGGCTGTAAAGCAAGCAATTCCTCAGTAACAGTGAACTCTTTATCAACACATCGAATAAATATAGTCAGTTGAGCTGTGTCAGACAAATCGGTGCTCTCGTCTAATGCTATGGAAAATGATTCAAAACCAGCCATACGGTCAGTCAAAGTTGTTTTTATATCATTAGCCATCATTTCTATATGTCGGGCAACAGTTCGTCTTGACAAACTAATTTTTTCAAATTCATTTTTCTTTTCAGGACACAACACGCTGCAAACTTCTAACATACACTCCTTGATAAATTCTCCTTCGGCAAATGGTTTTAATGACTTTGCCAATTTTGAACTAACTATAAAACTAGCTTTGAAGTTGTGCTCTTCGTTTATGAAACATTTGCTGCTGTTTTTCCAAATTTGCGGTAAGGTTCTGGATTTTGTCTTTTCTTATTTGTCCTTTCAGTGAGTGCAGCATAGGATACTTAGTTGAGTAATGCCTCTTTATATTGAATTCTTTCATCACTGAAATGGATTCATTACACAGCAAACAAATAGGCTTACCATTGTGCATGATAAGAAAGAATTCTTCAGTCCATTTTTCTTGAAACTGGCGACCCTCTGCATCTACTCTTCGTTTCTTTCCAACAGACATCATTTTCGTTTACTTTTCGTTCGAGAAACTTAATAACAAAATATAATTAGTAAGCACTCAGGATGCCACACAAAGTCACAAAGCAAATTGACGGCACTAGAAGTTCGCTAGGATATCGCTTGTCGAAGTTATCACCTCGGTAGCTCAAATAGAACTGAACTAAAGTTCGGGCCATCCACCCGCTTCTAGAATCTATAGAAACAGAGACAGAACATTTGAGAAACAGAACATTTGAGTAGCTATAATCTTTTGTTGCGCCGCCAGTGAGGCGGCAAACATCAAAGGCTTTTATGTTTGCCGCCTCACTGTTTGATGATTGCCGCCACTCGGCTTGCTCGCTCACTTGATTCCGCAGGAGCAAACGACAAACCCCATATCACTCGACCTTCCTCATTTGGAGTGAGTATGAGTAAGTAGTGTAATATTTTTTTTTTAATTAGGTTTTTCAAAATGTCTCGCGGGCCGGTTGTTGCCCACGTATGCTATAGAGAAACGTCTAACATCGTTGTTTGCTGGATGTAGTTTAATCTTTCCGTATATTATTTTTTTCTCTAGCATATTAGCAAATGTCAACAAACTATAAATTTTATAAGATTGTCAGTTGTTCGCAGATTATTTTTTAACTTTCGTGACATAATAAATATAATTATAATAATAATAAAAAACACATAATTTAATTAAAAATATTTAATAAAACGCACTGAATTGTTCAAATCAATCTCTATTCTATACTAAACGCACAGTTCAAACAACGTTTCATTCAAATGGTGTCCGATCCACCTATTTTAATAGACTTAAAATCAGGACAATGCGGGACAAGCGTTTTCCATCCAAAATAACATCTCACTTCGACTGAAAGAAAATTGAAAAGAAAAAGAAAAAAAAAATACCGCGACTGTCAAATCTTCCACCTCCTCGCACGCCAAATCTATTAAGCCCGATATAAATAGCGCAATTCTAGTTTTATACTAATATAAGTATGTCAACAGATGTGCACCATTGGCTCCCGAAACTCTCGCCTTCACACGGCGATTAAAGAGAGCGAGAGGACGTGTTTTTTTTTAAGGTCTCCTTTTTTTTTACTTTTAAATTTAAAAACGTCGGATTTATTTAGCACTTAACATTTATATATTTATAGGTAAGATATACGTAAAAATCGCTTTTTCTTTGAATTACTTACCGATGTAATAGGTATATAAATAATGTTTTTATCTGTAAACATTCATTGAAAAGAAAAAAAAAATGTAAATATTTTTTTTTTATTCTCGTTGGGAATATTTAACGCTAAAGTGTGTGCTCACTCAAAACAGGATATCTTTTAATTATGTAGTTTTTATTTTATTATCTCTTGAACGCTGTACGAAGTGATGAATTTACATGCCATGTTATGCAAAAATGCATCACCTGTTATGTAATCCTTTATATTTCGTAATTTTTACAGATAAATGAGTAAAATTACTATAGACGTTCACCCTGCAATGAATATATGTAACTTCCTGCATGAATACAATTCAAAGTTACCTTAAACAATACTATTCAAACTAAATTAACAATAAACTCGCGAATTCCTAAATAAAAATGTCAAAAATAACTTTGACGTTAATAAACGTCAAATTAAACACCATAAACATGTGCTTATATATTTGCATACTATCTCTTTCTCACGTGTATAAATTGATTTTTCGTCTCTCTTCGTCTGTTTCTGGTAAGACCACTACCCACCCCTACCAGAAAGAATACTACTGACATAAAAATGTTGACTTCCGTCAATTAGGTACTTATCATTTAAAATATCGTGAAAAGACACAAATATTTTACTAGTGACAAGTAAGTTTAATTATTGTCAAGTACGTACTTGGCACTTTAATTGGCGGTGAATAAACCGGGCCTAAATATTTTGACTCTATCGAAAACAATCAGTGCATCTCCACATTCAATGCTGATGTTTGCTTGACATCAGCAAGGCTTGCTATTTTCAAATAAACTTTTCTCTAAGTGCATACCTACACGTAGAGAAAAAAAATGTTGAATTAATCAAAATCACTTTGTTAAGCTCAAATGCGTTGATGTGACAATATTTTTGTTTGACTTTACATAAATTAATTGTTACAGTAAGAATTTCTTTTAGTTAACATAATTTTGTTGAACTAAAGAAATATTTTAGTTGTTTGATGAATGAAACGAATTTTCTGTTTATATTAACTCGAATAATTCTTTTAAAATTACTAAATTGTCATGATCAAAACTAAGCTTCTTGGTAGTTGTTTTAACAAAAAATTATGGTTAATCAAACACATACAATAAATTGAATTAAGATCTCCCATATTTTTAACTTTAGGCGTTTATCTGAAATTTGCACCGAGAGAAGAAAATGCATTCCGTCAACCAACACCCTTTTGTTGGAAAAATATTATTGCATTTTTAATTACTTTAACAAAATTCGTTCTATTGATATAACTATATTAGATGTTCCGTAATGTTTGTTGCGTTAACCAAAATTTTCGTTAATCTTGCAAGAATACTGTATAATGAAGGCAACCATATCGTTTTATTAATTTAACAAAGCCAATAGGTTCACGTGTATAACAGTTTCCTTCCACATAGTAGCAAATGCGTTAAATAAAGGTAGGTATGTATTTCAGAAATCGTAGTGAAGATGGCGTTCCTTCTATTTCACACCAGTAAATGACACATAAGGGTCATAAAGCACAACAGTCAGAGTTAATAAAATATTAATCTAGTGCATTTGTCAATCAAACATTCAACAGGAGTTACGTCCATTAAAGCAGCGATTGGTGGTGTGCAATGGCAGTGATGTCAGTAAAACTGCTATTTTTTGAGGGTTTTAAATATATCTCGCCTTACAGATATTTTACACTTTATGTTATGAATGAGATGATAAATGTACAATTCCAAGGTACTTGAACATTTCCCCTTGTAACGCGAATCAAAAAATGCCCGATAGGTTGCTGTAGTAATAAAATATTATTAACTAAAAAGCAATTCTGTTTTGGCTCAACATAATTTTCTTGTTTAACACAACAAAAATTGTTATTTTGACATAACAGATAACATTTATTCAATTTAACTTAAAATGTGTATTTAACCTAGCAACTTCTGCTTCTTATTTAATGAATCTTTGGTTAATTAACATGAAATAGTTGTTTATTTTACCCGAACACTTATTGCTCTAACAATATTGAATGTTTAAAATAAAATTATCTTGATTGTTAAAACAATGCTAAAAATATCATCAAATCTACACAATTATTTTAACATTCGCATTTTGTTACTTTAACAATGATTTTTGCTTGACAGTATTTAACCCAAATTTCATAGTTAAATGCCGCGTTTTTTGTTATTAACACATGTCCTTCTTTACGTGTAAATGGAAAATTTCTTTTTAATAACTCCCTAAATTCTCACAATCTCATCCGCTTTGAGGCACAACACCGTTCATAGCGACTCCTTATTTCACCGTTTGCTTACTCGAAATTAAAGAGAAGCGTAATTAGTTTTCTCTGTGCAGTCCAATCGGATGGTATTTATTCATCAAATACTGTAAACCTGGTGAAAATCTAAAAAGAAAATTAATATTCACGCGTAAGAGATCAGAAGCGGATTTTAATTAAATCCTGAAGAGGATTGACGGAGCCGACGTGTATACAAACAAAAGAAGACAAATTACGTATAAGACATAAAATATCTTGTCAGTAAAAAAAAAAATTGATTGGTCCAGACAATGTTTTTTGGATTTACAAAAAAAGCATGTCTGTTGTATTAAATGACGCTGAGGAATTTTAAAGAGAAAATATATTTATATAATTAACCTAAAAACACTCATTGCCAAAGCTGTTCAGCACACACAGTTAGAATAGAAAAAGTTTTATAACCGTCTAACCGTCAACTAAGTCATTACCGTGCTTGTTATTTGTCACATCTTGTGAGGGTGACGGAATTATGTCAAAAGATTTTATTTTGGTATTGTTATAAAAAAAATCGCAGAATTTAACCAAATTCAATTAAGCGCAGAGATGATGTTGATCTTTTGGCGGATTTGGCTCGATCAAGAGTTCTTTTTAATTAGCGAAAAAGATTCGAATCCAGAACGAGAGTCGCCCGAAGTGCAGAGGAAGACATAGCCATATTACAGACGATATTTCTGTTTACAAATCGCGCGGTGCGTTATTACAAGTATTGGCCGGTCGCCAGGCAAAATGGAGTTCTCCAGCGATGACGAACGCTCGTGTATGTATGTATGCATGTATGTATCCACGAGTGGAAAAGTAAACTCACCCAGGCAGACACAGACAGACACTATATAGGTGGGGCTTGACACACACTCTACAGAGCGAGGAGTGAATCCGAGTTTAGGGCAGCGTTATTAGAATGTTTGGAAGATAAAATGCTTTGGGAAAATCCACAAGTTATTCTTGAAAGTAAAATAACTATCTTTTTCTATTTTGCGTTCATAAAAACGCAATTGTAACTTGTAACACGCTTTTGCGTATCGAAAAGTGCTTCATTGTGATACGCCTTTTTTCATTTCTATAGGTTGGCTGTATTGAATACATTATGACAGAAAGCAAAATTGACGTTTAATGCATGTAAATTGTAAATACTTTAATCAAAAATTCTATACAAATTTAGTTTACATTGTTATTGTTATGAAACGTGGAATTACTGTATACATTTACACTGACGGAACAAGTATCTTGAGCATGTATTGTTATGCCAGGCAAATTCTTCGTAACAAAGTTTTGCTGAGTTATGTTATTGGCTTTAATGGTAGACTCTTGTGATTGAGAATCATTCGATGATATAACTCTAGAATGACCAGATGTACTTGACCCTGATAAGTTGTGTGCTACAGCCACTTTACTTTTCATAGATGTTTCGATGTAACCCTCAGCTACCGCAGATGACTTCCATTCACCATGACGTTTTATAGTCAGCAAATCACTGCCTGCGTCTGCTAAGTGTGTAGCACTAGAACGTCTGAAGCAATGTCCAGTATAAAGCTCTGAATGGGCAATTTTAGAAAATCAGCTATTAATTTAGGCATTTTGCCAATCGTATTAATTCCAATCGGGCACGATATACAATAACCATTGCGATATGTAAGGAAGAATCTTGAATGATTAATATTTTTTGGTCGCAGGGCGACATATTTTTTAGTTAAAGTAATCCATCTTTCATCCGTAATTGCAAAAACTCTTACGATATTATTTTTTGTTTTAGGTACTGTCACCAAAATAATATCACTCTTAAATTCTAAATCATGTATGGACATATTTGTTAATTCATCTCGTCTACAGGCACCTGTGTAACCCATTATTAAAACGATCTAAAATTAAATCCATTACATAAAAAATTACATTTTGCAAATAATATCGTACCTTTATTGCTAAATACAATGCGTCAGAACCTTCTTCTATAAATTTATTAATATCTTCAATGCATAAAATTTTAGATTTCTTAGCCTCGTATCCCTCAGAGAATCGTTTTAAATAGGCTTGTAATTTAATATATTTTGATATGTCTGTATTTTATAAATGGAAAAGCAAGAACGAAGCATGGAATACATAGACCATAAGGTAGAAGATTTCTTATTTTTACCTTATAATTCAAAATATGCCAATAAAATGTTTTCAGATATTGTGTTGACATTATTCTGTACAGCCCATAGTTCAAATTGATGGTAGCATTTTTCATCTACTGCTTTTGATTTTTTCGGTAATAAATTTATGACGGCGTTATCCGCAATTTCACGCAGTTGAGGTGGCGTACAAGATAAATTTGTCTCAGTATCACTCATTTTTACAGTTACAGAGACATATATTATGAAAATATTGTTAAACAATTTAAATAGCCGAATTTGAATTTTGAATTCGTCAAATGTCAATCGTATGTCAATGTGACCAACTTCATATAAAAATAAAACTCAACATTTTTAATTTTATTAAGTATTTATTATCAATTTATAATGCAAAATAGAAAAAATAGTATAAAGGACTCGTTTCATAAGGCTTTTTGTCGCACTCGTTCATTAGAAAACTCGCCTGCGGCTCGTTTTCTAAACTTGAACTCGTGCGACTAAATCATGCCTTATGAAACTCGTACTTTAATATACTATTATGGTGCTAATAAAATGGTAATTGTTACGTCATTCTTACTTGTTGAGTTAATCTAAAGTGAATTCTTGCACATAGTTACAGATTAAAAGTCAGCGTTACTAACATATGTTACCCAAATCTGACCTTATTGTAATCATTACCCGCAAGTAATGCATTTGGTAGAATTGAGATGAGCAGCACGTAGATATTTCTGCAGTTTTTCATTGTTTTTAGACCCTTTTGTTGAAGATGAGTTATTACAATTGGTGAATTGCAAAATGAAAAATAAGAGTACGGCGGGACCGGATGACATACCTGCGCACTTAATTTAAAAAAAATTTGCCTGTATCTTAAAACCAGTCACTTATTTGGTTAACTTATCTTTCTCTAAGGGTAACTTTCCAAATTCATTAAAATTGTGTAAAGTAGTACCAGTTTACAAAAAAGGTAATTCACAATCCATTTTTAGTTATAGACCAGTAACAATTTCATCAAACTTTTCAAAAATTTTTGAATATTGTTTCTTAGATCGTTTAGCAACATTTTTAGATAAGAATAGTGTTTTAACTGATAGTCAACATGGTTTTCGTTCAAATAAATCAACAACTACTGCGCTGATGGATTTTTATACCAGGTTGATTTCTTATATTAATGAAGGTGAGTGCCCTGTGGGTGTTTTTTGCGACCTAAGTAAGGCGTTTGACTGCATAGATCATAATAGACTTTTATCTAAATTATATTCATCTGGTGTCCGTGGAGTAGCATATGACTGAGTGAATTCTTTCTTAAGTAATAGACGTCAGTATGTAAGTATAACATATAAAGAAAACGGATGTATTACGCAATGTAGATCGGACTGTAGGAAAACACCTTAGGTGTCCGCAAGGTTCTGTATTAGGTCCTGCGCTATTTTTACTTTATTCTAACGATTTAAGCACTAATATATCTGATGCTTTCTTAGCTTCGTATGCAGATGATAACACATTTCTTATATCTGATAAAAATGAGTATGATTTAAAATTAAGGTGTCAATCAACATTGAATTCGATGAGTTACTGGTGTAATACTAATTTGTTGCATTTGAATACAGATAAAACCCAGATGGTTCGATTTCATAATAGGCAAAAGGGTTGTTCTAGTATGGAAGTGACTGTTGGTCTCAACTATTAAGTAATGTGACAATTCTCAATTTTTGGGTTTGAATATAGATAAACATTTAAATTGGAAATGCCATTGTAGTGGCTTTTGGTTTCTAAATTACTTCAATTTGTTATATATTTAGAAATTAAAACGTGTAATGTGTACAAACCAGTTAATTTCAATTTATCATGCCTTGGTTGGCTCTAGAGTAGCCTATGGAATATGTTTGTGGGGTTTGTCCACTGGGGCGAATCGAGTTTTTATTGCTCAGAAACAAATCATTAAGGTTATTGCGGGTGTATCTGTATTTAGTCATTGTCGAGATTTGTTTAGGCGGTTCGTGTATTGACTCTGGCTGGTCTTTTTGTCTATCAGTTGTCGGTATATATATTCACCAATAAACATCGGTTTAAGTTAATCAAAAATGTTCACGGTATTGCAACCAGACAAGAAAATAAGTTCTTTATACCTCATGGGAGATGTGACATTGTGCGAACTCACCAAATTATGTTGGTTTAACATTTTTTAAAGGACTTCCTGAGGAATACGTGCTTGTAACATTTAATTGAGTTTAAAACAAAAATTGAAAAAACTATCTGGTTGATCGCGCCTGTATACGGTCGGGGAGCTGGTGGTGGTGTGAATTTGTGTTTTTGTAGTTTTAATTACGTGTCTTCTTTGTGACATGTCTTGTTTTTACAAGGCGTTAATTTTTATGACGTATAAAATGTAATATTAGTTACCTATATAAAATTAACAAATTATTACTTATGTTAAGTGAGTATCTTTATACATTTTTATACATTTTTGTTTTAATGTGTTATAATGTCTCGTTTATACTTTTAGCTGTACACTATTTTTGCTGCATTTATCTTTGACAATGTTGATGCCAATTTGGCAGTTGGTCCTAATAATGAATAAATTTATTATTATTATTATCAATATTATTATTACTGTTATTATTGTTATTTATATTATTGTTATTGTTGTTATTATTATTATTGACTTGCTTAGCTGCTTATTTTCACAAATTTCCCATGTCATTTATATTAGTTATTTTTGCAATTTGGTATCTACATTTTTATACTCTATGTCTTTTATAATGTTTGTCTGTATTGTCTTTTTTATGTTGTTGTTAGTTATATATTTGACATTGTCCACACATAATTATGTCTTCTGGATCAATAAAATGAATATGAATATACCTACCCAAGTTAGACATTTTTTTGTGTTACAATTACGTAATCATTACTTCCTAGGGCGAATATATTGCTGTAGTTTAGTTTACCCGCGTTACCGCTGAGTGTAGTTTAAGTTGCCTAGTTTTATTATCATGATTTTTCCGTTCTGCTGAATCATTTTACCGAGAGTTTTCACAAATTTAAATTTTGTTTTGTATAATTTAGTTAAAGAGTTTTTTGTATGATTAATTCAATTAAGTGTTAAGTTTGTTTTTTATATTAATTCCATTCTTTAAGATGTCTAGCATTTGCTAGTTCTGTTTAATGCGTTTTCTACTAGATTTTGTCGGTGATTTGTGCGTTTGCGTTGTACGTTGTTGTAGAGTTTTGTCAGGCAGTTCCTTGGTCGACTGTTACTGTGAGTACAGGTATTTTTGTGAATCATTGTTTGCCATTTTGTATTTCATTTTGATATCGTAATTTTCGCATTAATTATCTTTTATTTTGTCCATCAAGGAATTCGCATTATAATAATTGTTATTATATTGACGTGTACACGTAGTAGATATAAGATCATTTATTATTTTTTGTTCGGGAAGATATATTTTCAGTTTAATTTTTCTCATTATAGTTTAAAGAGTTAATTTTTCCGTTATTCTATTTTGCTGTTTCGTTTTTAATTATCTATCACCTCGGTTGGGTGAGTAGAAGCATTGTGCTTGCATTTAGTTTTTCGTTCTTGTTATTTACTAGAATTTGTCCACGCTTAATTTAGTTTGTTTTAATTTGATACCACGTGGATTGAATTGGTATATTTAGGATTATCTTCCTAAACAAACTAATCTTTTGCTTTGTATAGGAAATAGCATTGTCCTATTGTAATTTAGAATCAAGTGCAGTTTTAGTTTAGGCCAGAACCCTCAGTTCACGGTTTTTTTTTCTGCACAAATTGTAATTAAACCTTTTCAGTTTTTGGGGTATTTAAGAAAGTCAGATTTCTTTCAGTCACAATTTACTTTTCGTGGTTAGATTCAAGTTTTAATTCGCGAGGGTAACTCTGAGGTTAATAGTTCTTTTGCGCCTTTCAAATTTTTATCCGTTGAGCTAGCTAATTTAATTTCCTTTTTTATTTTAAAATTCATTTTGTATTTTCAATTCAGTCAATACACAGCATATATGCACTTTTAACCAAAAACTTACATTTGATTACCACCTTAAAGCAACCATACCAAATATATACAACTTTACAGGAAATTTAACTATAATGTAGTAGAGTTTTTATTTAGATGAGCAGTGGTTTTGCTAGGTGCAATAACTTGGAGCCTTCTCATATCCTATATCTTTGAAAGGAACGGCTAGCTGTAAAGCGACGACAATAGGGGACACAGTATATCATTTAGGCCGTAGTATATTATTGATCTAAAAGTTTATTCATTGCCCTTCTGGTATGTAAGTAAACACCCATATTTACATACCAGTTTTGGGCAAAAGAAGAACAATGAATAAAGTTTTACAGCAATTACACACTCGTGTTTTATCGGCTCTCGAGACATCGGCAGATAACACGAATCCCCACTTATGAGGCGATGCAACACGAGTTTATCTAGTTGATGTCATGGTACAAATAATACGGTATGCTTACGCGCATACGAAGGTTACGTCAGATAGGAGCATAAATGGCGCCACATATATAAATATTATTATATTAAAATCGATTTCGACCGTGAGGGTTTTGTTAATGCGAAAGGTAAAAAAATCCGGACGGGGTTACGGAACATATTTTAAAAACGTTAAGGTGTTTTCACAATTTAATTTTCTAGAAAAACCACGAAAACACTTTGTAAACACACACGAAATTCGCTACACTTGTAGAAATGAACACGAGCGCTACTAGATGGCGACAATTACATCTTTACTATTACAATTAAATTCGACTTTAAAACGGGTTTTTTTAAAGCAAAGCCGCATTTGAATTACATTAATTGGTAGTTATGAATAATCTGGATTTTAACATTTTGCTATTTACCATACATATATCTTATTGTTTTCGATACGCTCCTTAATTACGTCATCTGACCGGACTTGACGAATTTGAGATTCAAAACGAGCATACCGTATTATTTGTACCGTGGTCGATGTAAACATTTATTCACTTCCCCTATCTTGCGCATCACTATCTTACATTCATACATACACTGTTAACGTTGAAAATACAGAAATTTTCGATGTTATGTCGAAAATATTTATGTCGTCGCAAATGTAGATAATTGAAACTGAAAATTTCTATTGGTTTTTATAAACGCTAAAATCTACATAATATTATGCTCCTAATTTAAGTTGTGCACTAGGGTCCAGCTGTTTGTGGACCTTATTGTGACAGTAAACAACATAATTCTCTCTATTTTGGGTACCGAATGCGACATAATTCGCAGAGAACTCTTCGCCCGCATCCGCGCTCCGCCCGTATCGTTTCAAAATCGTAAAACGCCAACGCCGTATCTGTGATTTACGCCTCCAAGACCCGTCTCACCGTATTGCTCAAAACGTTCGCCGTCTCCTGGTGGGAACTACAAAGTATTTTCCACGGTGCAACACTTAACACATCAGGGGGGAAAGTCAACGTCCTTACCAACCTATTTATCAGCGTTTTAATAATAAAAGTTTGAGAAACGTTATTCGCGGAAATTCGTTTACGTATCCATACGTCGCATTGGAAGAGAGAACTCGCTTAATAGAGAAGGACGAGTACAAAGAGAGAAAAACAGGTGTTTTGTATTGGAATAGACGAATGCCGCTAACGTCGATTATGTATGAATAACATATGTTTGGCGCCTGGTCTCAATGATGACGCGATTTGAAGGCATCAAAAAAACGTTTTCTTGATATTTGACAAATCGATGTGTTTTTCTGGATTCTTTTCGTTTCTGCGGCGGGCGAGGTTGATGTACTAGATTTTGGCTTGAAATAGAATCGCCATAAAACTTCCGTTTTCAGCTGCTTTTGGACGAAAAGTAGGACGCTTGTAGTCGCGCACGTTCTGCACCATCGAAAATATTTTGCGTTTTACTCATGATTAATCCAGTCTAAATGGGAAATGAATGGGAATCAAAAACCATCCAGTAGCGCTAAACAGATTTTTAGTTCATACGACAAGAAAAGGTGGAATCATTTCTTAATGATTCTGATTCTTTTGGTAAACGATTTAAGAACTCTATTTATAGTTACCAATTCTTTCCAGTCCGAAAGGAAAAAAAAATCATTAAGCGAAATATAGCCGTATTTAGACAAAATCATCCACATTCTTGAAAATACACATTATTTGCGTATACAGGCTGTTTGTGATTTTAATTTCAACAAGTGATTAAACATCTTGAAATAAGGTCAACCTAGAAATATTATAACGAAAGTTTTTTTTTATTTTTAAATAGTGATTAAACACTTTAGAAGTAGGTTTTTAACGCTAAAACGATTGATCAACATCTTGTGCAAAGTAAATATAAACGATAGATTATTAGTAAGCACCGGAGAGACGCCAAGCACTATTGCGTGCGCATTGATTGACTCTCAGTCGCTCTGCTGGCCCAGCTGCGGTATGTGAAATCGAAAGCGGCCCGAGTATGCACTTGCATTATATTATGTGTTTGACTAACTGTCGACAAATTTCGACGTGAACGACGCCGCGACAAAGATTAACTTACCAGTGGCGTAGCGGTATTATACGGAAGAATAAAATCGGTTCGCTCTCGCGTGTTATAAATAAAATTCAATATCTCAAAAACTACTGCACCGATTTACAAAATTGTTTTGCCGTTGGAATGATTGAACCTTTCTGAGAGTTAATATGCTGTATTTTAATAAAATCTGCGGGAAGGCTGCTATATGCTGGAACAAAAAATACAGCACGTGGAAAAATTCGCAAAGCTACTGAACCTATTGTATACGAAAGTTGTCGCTACAACTTCGTGTTATCTACAAAAAAGTCTGCGAGGGACTTCTTAATGTCCAAATTTCAATAGACACTTTTGTATACTTTTTGATGTACTTTGTAAAATGGAATCAAAATATTAAATACGTATAAACTAAATTACAAATTAATACAGCACCCATTTTTTTGTATACACTTATATTATAGGCATGATTTATTTACATTGATTACTAAAACATATGCTAAATTTTCCTTAGTGAAATTTGTGCGCTTGTTTTTTAATATATCTTTAAATATAGTGAAACCTCTCTTGAGATCGCAACTGGTGAGAGATGCGTAACGAAAATAAGACCAAATTTATTGTTGCTATATATATTAATACTTTCATTATCTTCCAGTTTGCCATTGTAAAAATTTTGAAGTATACTGAGATCAGGATTTCGAGCGAAAACTGCGTCGATTTTTTTATTCAAACGAGCTCCAAAATCCCCAGGAATGCTTCGTAATTGACTTAGATATTCATTTAAACTTTTTGCTGTTCTGTGTTCGCGAATAAAATTTAAATTACTTTGCAAAGACGAATCTTTTAAAGCTGCTTTGTATTTGGTTACACTTTGTGCATCGTCATCTAGAATATCCATTACACTTGCAAGTTTTTCCACGTTATCAAAATAAAATGAGCAAGCATCTAACAATGTTCCTCGCCTCGTTACCAGTGGAGATAAATCTATGCAATCATAGTGAGAAAGTCTCTAGATTCAAAATAAAATCCCTTATATGTTTGGTACAATGATTTACTATGTAAAATTATTAAATGTTTTGTACTGAAAACATGAAATATCAAATTGAAATTACCATAATATTGAAACATTTGAAACAAATTTTACCCCACAATTTATTGCACTAAAATTTATCTGTCATTGGTTCCCTCTTTTCTGGAAGGATTTAGGGGGTTTTTCATATACATACGCTTTACTTGGCGTCACTTTTTGATTGACCAGCGAACAGTGTTGCTGGTTGTAAGTGTAAATAAATCTAAATGGATACCTCAGCCGTTTCACAGCTACTTAGAGAATGGGGTGGAATGGGGCTGATGCACAGATGCTACCATTAAAATATTCGAAGGTAAGTACGTACGTGTTATCTAATATTAAAGGATTACTGGTTTAAAAAAACTTTGAAATAATACTTAGCGTCGGTGCCATTGTGTCGATAATATGAACATTGTAGTTGTGTACATTAACAAACACATGTAGGTATTTACTAGTTATTAGTTTTCAGTAGGTAATACCAGCAAATTATTATACTGATTGAAATTATATCAATAACCAACGCCGACTAGATACCAGGCCCAGGCATTTAGTGGGAGGTATCCCGAGAACACCGGTCGCAACGACGGCTACGCATAACATCTATACCTCTACGCATCAATATCCCGTGAGCACTCCTGGAGCACCCCGATACGCTACCTTCTCCCAAACATTGTAAAACTATAAAGCTGACAGTAAATTTATTTAATTACATAATATTTCTTTATCTATTAATTTTCCCCTACCGAGGTTTCTTGGTGTTACAGACACAAAATTAGTAGGTAATTATTACCCTTGAATAGTAGAAATGCTTAGATTAAGCAGGTAAGTATTATCAGTTCAATATACTTATATTTTGGAAGCAAATAATGGTAATACTTCAAATAATACTTTTATATACTTCTATCAAATGTACATAAATTATTACGGCATAAATATGATAATTTTCCGTTGAGAAAATCTATTTACTCAAATCTAAAATAATTATTTTTGTGGTGAAAATATTATATGTTCATAATGATTTCAGTATATTGATTACATTTGAACTAAAAAATTGTTTCGTCTAACAAATTCACGGATTTGGAAAATTGAACAAATTTTATTCTCAATATAAATACATCATCTTGCTTATATAGGAAGTTATGTTATATTCAATGTGATGCATTTATATTCAAATTGAGTAATTATTTTTTGGTGTGCATAAGTAGACCAGTTGGAACAGTACCACCCTCTGTAATTGTCGATTGTAAGAAATCGTTTTTTCGACCCTACTCAAAAAAGCCCACGGATATATTATTTTTGAAGAAAAAACAATATTATAATACCCCCATCTCCGCTCCCAGCACGCAGATGTTTCCAGAAGGCCATCAGTTGCTGACGTTGCTAAAAAAATAAATTTTAACATTCATAAAAAAAAAATGCACCTAATCCATCAGCCTTTTTCTCTCGCGACAACGACGTCGTTAAGAAAAATAATTTAATCTCTGGTACTACATCGCCTTTAGTTGACTTAGTCCGTTACAGAAAAAGTTTTCCCATCCCTACTATAAGCCATTGCGAGCTGTTACAGACGTGAAGTCTGGAACCACAAATTTTATATTGCGACATCGAGTTGATGTCAAAGACAAAAGGAAAATTAGGCATATTTCAACATCTGGGATACCTCGACGTCAATATATCGATAACTAGGCCCATTATAGTTTACGATTACTTACATCTGTCGCGATTTTAATTGTTTCCGATCGCGATTTGCAAGTGTTCATACACGACAATCTGTTCTGCGCGCACACATTACATACTGACCTAGAAAAAATCCAGAATAACATTCCTACGATCCCTGTCCGATCGCTTAATCTACGTAAAGAAAACATTTACGCCAATAAAATTCGGCAGACGCTTGAACGGAAGGCGAACTATAGTGCGTGCGCTCGGACCTGTGTAGTTAACGATTTTTATCGACTGCTGGCGATGTATTTATCGGCTCCCGTGAGCTAGGTAAAGGCCTTTTTGGTTGCGTACGTCCGAAAATAAGAATCGTCGATTCGCTTACAAACTTTGAGTGACAGAAAAAATGTTTCTCTTTTACAAAATGTTACGCATCGAATATTTTATTTGCTGGATGTACACTGTTCATCGTTTATTTTAATGTGGAGTTTATCAGTGTTTTGGTGTTTGTGTCGTACAAGATCTATACAATGTTTTATTTACTATGCAATTCAATTTTATATTTTAAAATTTAACTATTCTTAATCTGCTTTTAATACTTGCCTGAGGATGATCTCATTTAGAGGGTTTAATTAAAAAAAAATTATGAATGAGAGTTTCTTCATACAGAGTCAGAAATGGATTAAAAGCATTACACAAATGCTTTAACTTGCATTGAGTGTTTAGGAAACTACACTTTTAAAAAGGTGAACAGATTTAAATATTTAGGAGTGACAATAACAAACGATGGGAGCAGGGATGAGAAATAAAAAAAAAGAATAACCAATATGAACAAGGCCAATCAAGCAAATAGAAAACTCTTAAAAAGTAAAATATTGGAAAAGAAAATAAAAATGAGAATTTATAAGACTATAATACAACCGATAGTACTATACGCTGCAGAGATACATAATAACGATAACCAAGAAACAAAAAGAGGAGCTTAGGATACATGAAAGAAAAATACTAAGAATAATATTAGGCCCGATAAAAATGGACAAGGGTGAATATACACCGAGAGGAAAAAAAAGTGTTGTATTAACTAATAAAATGGTGTATTGAACACTTTTTTCTTTTTCAATATGAGCAATGATATTTAGTGTTAATGCAATACGTAAGAAATGTTAAATTGCGTTAGTTAACTGAATAATAATAAAGTTATAAGAAACAGACTACGCGTGTTCTTTGCACATGTACTTAATTTCCATTAACAATTTCTACCTGCTAATTGATAATCAACAACATTATCCAACACAGTTATTTGTTGTAGACACACGAAGTAATAATTGTCTCTATAATTTTATAATATTGGTTCAGCACTAAAAAATGTTGATTCAAAACTTATATTGTTTCATTTAACGTACCTGTAGTATTCATCGAATGACTATTTGCATGCAATTCAACACCTTTAGGTGGTTATACGAAAAAGATTCTTGTTAGTGGAACCATTTCGATTTTGCTTAAAATCACGTTACTGATCGGACGAGTTTTAATTTTATCGATCCATCGATTTCTGTATCATTACTGTATTAAACAGAGATATACTGTAATCGATGGATCTATCAATGAAATTAAAAAGCCGCCCCATTCAGCAATTAGTCCATTGATAGCAACGCATAGCTATATATTGCCTAATTAGGAAGACTATAGTAGGTAATAGAAGAAACATTTACGGCATATATACTAAACTTATATTAGCTTAATAACATAACTAAAAATTATAAAGTTTATTCATACATTTAAAGGAAAGTACAATTTAACGTTCATAAAAACAGTATAACAACATTAATCAAAATTCGTTTATTAGCATTTACCGATTTCGTAATACTACCCACCAAAAATCATTATTTTCAACGGATTGGTTTTATCATATTAATCGATTACTTAAACAATAGAGCAAAATGATTTTTACGATTACATTTATCACATATTTTACCATAAGCTGGACAACTGTTTTGCGCATGCGTAAATTACGTGTACACCGACCTGTTCTAGATTGTTCGAATCCTTACAACGATTTTATTTGAATTTGCCGGACACCTCTTCCAATGATCTTCCATCCTTGTGCGGCCCTTGGGTGAACGTGTCTTCGTCTTGCTCTACGCATCCGGCTGTCGATCGATGTGTTTTCCAGCGTAATTCAATATTATTTCAATTTCTCGAACTTCTCTATACAGTGTAACAGCGTCGCTGCTTGTATTTCGGCTGTTTTCCCACTGCAACCCCTCGCGGTAGAATATAATTCCCAATCTTCTTTGAATTGCCTCCAATTTTTTACTAGGTCGCCCTCCATTTTCATCTTCTTGGGCTGAGATATTCTCCATTTGTTTTGTTCTTTCTGACACTTTTTTTATATATTTGTTTGCCTTTTTCTTCCTTTCACTGATTTTTGTATTTTGTTTGTTTTTTATTCTGACTGCGCCATGTTATATATATGCGATGGGTTTTGATTATCTTTATTATTATTCAATATTAATGTTACAGAAACTTACAAACATAGGTCTTATTGCTACGGAGGTTGAATACTGACTGACTATACGCAGGTGCGATCACCTATATGTAATAGTATTAAATATTACATTTCATTGAGTTAACACCGATAGTAAATATTTAAAGAACACTTTTTCAAATGTCAAATCGACAATTGTGGATTAAACAACAAGAAAAAATTAGTTACGCCTGAACACTATAATCTTGTTAAATTAACTCTAAAGTGTGCAACAATATAAATATGTTTGTTTCAAATAGGAGCATATGATTCACTTAAATGCAACATGTTAAAATCAATGCTCAAATTCGTGACGCTACGAAAAATGTTGAAATAACCATTTCATTTCTGTCAGTGTAGAAGAAGAACCAATTATGAATTAACAAAGGAGCTAATGGAAGGTGACTTGGTCAAAAAAAAATTAAGAGGCAGAAATAAAATGGTTGGGACACGTGTGGAGCGGCGAAATGGACAAGCAATCCACAGTTTCTTGGAATGACAACCAGGAGGAAGAAGAGGAAGAGGCAGGCCCAGATCTACATGGCTACAAGAAGTTAAAGAAGACCTTAACAAAACCGGCATTCATAGATGGCAGGAGAGGACACAGGACAGGGACATGTGGAGGGATATATGTGAGAGGATATAGGAAAGGATAGGGATTGATCTACCCGTATTTTGAAGATCTAGAAAGCTCTAGGAGCGGAGATACTCCGTTGGGATGCTTAGCCATTATATATTTTAAAATATCATTACAATACACATAGATACAAGTTTTTTTTTATATTTTCTTATAATAACTGGAATAAAATGTTAGCAATATAGTGTAAGTTTCCGTGAAAGGTCTGACATACATCATATTTAAACATTATTGGTAAAGATATTCCGATTTCGTCCTTAGATCTCAATTCTCAAATCTCGGTTTTCTCTCAAGTGTACGAGTCTTAAACATTCTCTTTTTTGCCCAACGCTAATTCTTTTCCAGTTTAAATTTCGTTGGATAAATACATAATATACACTTCACAATATTATCCTCTTTGGTCGATAAAAAACTGGTTGAAACGCATTAGGATCCCCATTATACAAATTTATAAATGAAGGAAAACACATCCCGGAATAGGCTTATGTAAACACAGGCACTCCGTTTGCCGGTAGGTACGAGGCCGGCGCTCCGGCGTCCACAATGGATTTTCTGCCCATTTACGTAATACGCCCGCACATATTCACGGACCGCGGTCCGACCTACATAAATACGCAAAGCCTGTGCTGCTGCCGAACGTCCGTAAACTTTTTACGGCCAAATTGTTTATCAACTCGCTGCCGAGAAAATTAAAAAATATTACCCGTATGGCGTATACGATTTCCGCGAAAGAGCGCCGTTATTAGGTGAGTATATTGTATATGGAAACGCGGGGAATCAAGTTTGACGTATATATGAAAACAACCTTGAAAATATTTTTTTTTAGTTTTTTGCCCTGGATACCGAATACTCATTTCTGAAAAACATGATTTTCCAATTGTTAAAATGTGTTAAATAAATGTTAAACAAAACCTCATAAACCTCACCTGTCAAAATTTACGCAATAACAGAGGTGGTAAATATTTTCGGTTGAAATCGATGGATTTTGGAAAATTTTGATAATTTATTTATTTGTAAAATAAATATTGACCAGTGTTTTTTTATTACTATAAGCTGTTCAGAAATATTTGCAATTAAATCACAATAAAAATGCATAAAGGGTCTAGCCGGTTAAGCATATGAAAACTGCACTCGCATCTGATAAAGGGTTATTACCTTGTTTTTATTGTTCTTCATCTAAAATAGCCATGCAATTAATCTCACATCCTTAACCCCTATTGTAAGGGAAAATTAGGGGTGGCAATCCTTAACATAATTTCTTTTTTCAGTATCTATTACGAATTTAAACGGTACTTGACTATTCATAAACCCATTGTAATATAATTTTTGTGACACTGGAAACTGTAAAAACGAGAAATATATTTTTGGGAGCATTTTTTATACTAACCCCAAAGTGACACCCTACCAAAAAATATATCTTATTTGTTCATTGGTTAACTACGATGTTAAAGTTACAAAGGCGATTTGGGAACATATTAAAAAAATAAAAACCAATTATGGTATGTGCATATGTATCAATTATTTACAAAAACTATATTAAACCTGTAAACATCTTATACCTATCGTCATAAATATGTTCTTACAACAAAATATACACCCACAAAAAAAAACTACAAACAATCAATATTTCGTAGCTCATGAGATACGATGACGACATACTCTGTACTATACTCGATGAAATATTGAAATTGGACCCGTCGAATATGCGATTTTACAACATTCGTCATAAATACGTTTTTATAACAAGATATGCACCTACAAAAAAAAAACTATAAACAATCAATATTTCGTAGCTCATGAGATACGATGACGACATACTCTGTACTATACTTGATGAAATATTGAATTTGGACCCGTCGAATCTGCGATTTTACAACATTCGTCATGAATATGTTCTTATAACAAAATATACACCTACAAAAAAAACTATGAACAATCAATATTTCGTAGTTCATGAGATACGATGACGACATACTCTGTACTATACTCGATGAACTATTGAAATTGGACCCGTTTAATTTGCGATTTTACAACATTCGTCATAAATATGTTCTTATAACGAAATATACACCTACAAAAAAAACTATAAACAATCAATATATCGTAGCTCATGAGATACGATGACGACATACTCTGTACTATACTCGATGAAATATTGAAATTGACCCGTTTAATTTGCGATTTTACAACATTCATCAACATGTTCTATATAACAAATATACACCTACAAAAAAAACTATAAACAATCAATATTTCGTAGCTCATGAGATACGATGACGACATACTTACTATACTCGATGAAATATTGAAATTGGACCCGTCGTAATATTGCGATTTACACATTCGTCATAAATACGTTTTTATAACAAGATATGCACCTACAAAAAAAACTATAAACAATCAATATTTCGTAGCTCATGAGATACGATGACGACATACTCTGTACTATACTCGATGAAATATTGAATTTGGACCCGTCGAATATGCGATTTTACAACATTCGTCATGAATATGTTCTTATAACAAAATATACACCTACAAAAAAAAACTATAAACAATCAATATATCGTAGCTCATGAGATACGATGACGACATACTCTGTACTATACTCGATGAACTATTGAAATTGGACCCGTTTAATTTGCGATTTTACAACATTCGTCATAAATATGTCCTTATAACGAAATATACACCTACAAAAAAAACTATAAACAATCAATATTTCGTAGCTCATGAGATACGATGACGACATACTCTGTACTATACTCGATGAAATATTGAAATTGGACTCGTCGAATACGCGATTTCACAATATTCGACCGCACGAATTTCGAACTTTTGATGTGTGATGTAGATTCGGTACAATGTTATCCTATAATGTGCTATTGTTATACGAACTTTAAGCATTCCTATAACTTTTTTCTTGTTTAAATAAATACCCTCCATCACACTGGTTTTACAAATTATATTAAGTCATTTTTTGTACAAACACGCTCATATGTCAAAAAAATAATAATAATAAACAAAAACAAAACTCTTAACATAAAAAGATAAACCGCCTCCTTAAACCATCCGCCTTGAAGGTGAGAAGGGGGTTGCTTACATACAAGGCGAGAAGGGGGTTGCCTACATACAGGCAGTCAAGTCAGTATGGATGCACATGTCCAAAAGCAGTAAAAGCTATAATGAGTGTGCAGTGACCTGTTTCTAGGACGATTCGATTTTCATACAAGTTTTCGCAAGTTATAAGAAGTTAACTAGCGAGTCAAAACATATAGTTGGCAGGCCACGTACACTTACTTAGATTTGGGCAAAAAAAAATTGTGTTAAAGAAAGTTAAATTGTTTTATTGAGTATTTTCATAAATGTTGACTGATACTATATATAGATATGCAACCGACCGTGCTAGTAGACACGGTCGGTTGCATATGTGGTGTACACTATGGTGATAGTATTGAAAATAATAGTTACGGCAGGGATTTGGATGATCCTGACTTTCAAGTGTTTTGCCGCAATAGTTGACTTCAAGAAGAATATGCAGAGTTACAAATCAATAGAGATAAAACAACACATTTTTACTGTTCATTACGTGAATCTAAAAAATCTTAACTACTGTGCTTTTACATGGTCTTTTATCAAATGGCTTGGCCAACCTCTGTTTCCTTTTGGAATAAAAATTCTTCTTGGTTTAATAAAGATCTGAAAGGCAGGATCATCACTGCCGTAACTGCCGTAACTGTCATTTTCAACATTATTACCACAGCTAATAGGCACGCTCGGTCGCATATCTCTATATATTATCAGTAGAGACCGGATTATATGCAAAGTGTATATATTTTATTTTTTGTACATCTTTTATTATAGTCTATATGTAGGCGTATTACACTAATTGAAGTTAATTAGCGCTAATTAGTAATTGCATATTTAAGCTTTTTCTTATCCTTTCTATTAGTAAAAATTTCTAGTAAATCCTAATATAGATCGACAACCTAAAATTCTCAGAACGATAAATCTTTTACATTGGTTTCTCTAATACTTTTTTTCCAAGAACTGCACGTGTTTAATTTCGCCTAGCAGAAGGGATGTGGTAAATACATTTTATTGTTATTAATTCCCAAATAAATTATTCATGCATTCAATATCTTTGAGCGAAACAGCATGTAATTGTGTAACGTTTTTAAATACTGTGCCTACATACAATTTGTATAGCGAACAAAATTTCTTTATGGATTAAGCCATATTCTGAACTGGAAAAGGATTACTAAAAGCTTTACAATTGTTTTTAAATTCTTTAACTTTTGATATAAAATGACAATTGTTGTTGTAGGTGTCTTCTGAGAGAAAATACCTGATTGATCAACACGCTAAAACTCCATCACATATTGGAAAATGTGAAAAACTAAAGCGATCCGTATGTGTGCAGCAATCTATACGTCAATGTGTAGCATCAACTTCACGAAACTCAGAACCACTCACAAACAAGAAGAATATAATACGGATCTGTGTAACGCACTAATTTCGTCTAACATACCATTAGCAAGATTAAACAATGTTAATTTGAAATCATTTCTGTAAAAATACTGCAAACATAATATACCTGACGAAAGTACCTTACGAAAAAATTATGTCACATCTTGTTACCAGCAAACAATAGCAGAAATTCAACAATTGGTAGGGAATAATTTTATTTATATCATGGTAGATGAAAGTACGGATAAGTGTGGCCGTTATATTGCTCGTTTGTTAATAGGAATTCTTCATGAAGATATTGTAGATAAATCATATTTAATTTATTGTAAAGAACTTCAAAAAACAAATAATGTGACAATTGCCCAATTCGTTCAAGGTTTATCAGATTTCTTTTTACCTGGAAGTATACCTTGTGAAAAATTTTTACTAATGTTGTCCGATGCTATACCATACATGATAAACGCCGCGCAAAATTCATTTTTTTTTACAGTAACATTATTCATACCACTTGTCTAGCTCATGGGTTCAATCGTGTAGCCGAAGACATTAGGAATCAATTTCCTTTGATTAATGATTTAATTAGCAATGTCAAAAAAGTATTTTTAAAAGCACTTTACAAATCTAATTTTATAAGGAGCGACTTCTCGGTATTAAGTTGCTTTCCGAACCGATTATTACGAGTTGGGGTACATGGTTAGAGGCTGCAATTTTTTTCGCCGATAATTTTGAAGAAATAAAAAATGTAATTCTTGAAATCACTGCTGAGTGCATTGCTCTAGAAAACTGTAAAAAGATAGTAACATCAACAGAATTGCTACAAAACCTTTTGCATATTAAGTCAAATTATAGCTTTGTTTCAAGTTCCATTCGTAAACTAGAAACGCAAGGGATGTCGCTCTCGGAATCAGTCGAAATAGTAGACGAATTTAATATGCTATGTAAGAAGGTTAAGGGTACAATAGGTAATTCTATATACGCTAAATTTAAAAAAGTGATAAATAAAACTGCGGAGTACCTATTTGAAATTGAAGAAAGTTAAGAAAATTTTGGAAGATGAAACAGTAAACTATTTCGACTTTAATTTTAGGTTAGAATGTATTGCAAAGTTAAAAAATGCACCAATTACATCTGTGGATGTTGAAAGAAGTTTTTCTATTTCGAAACATATGTATTCTGATAGAAGACAAAACTTTCTTTTACACAATTTTGAAAAACATTTAATTATAAATTGTTTTAGAAATATGTTGTGAAAAATTTTCTATATTATCGCAATTTTTTTTGCATATATGCCCCAGGTTTACGCATATTTTCTCAAAAAAAAAGTGTTTCTTTGCATATAATCCGGTCTCTAGTTATCATACATCAGTATCAAGAATTGAGCTGTAATCAAAGACCCAGTTTTCGTTGGGACAGCCTGTACAGTTGCCTTATACCTATTTAAAATGAGGATAGTAATTGTTTTTTGTGTGTATGACATTCGTTAATGATCACATTGACTACAATAAATTACAGCAGTAAACTAAAGAAACATCCATATTTATTACGAACTCAACTAAACACCGTACATACAAAACAAAACAAACAACTTACAACATTCTGACAATCAACAACTAACCCAAGTTGCTATGGTAACGACAAACAACTGGAAAACATTTCAACATCTCGCCCCCCACTTCCCCCCAAATCTGTTTTTGTTTTCGACAGCGCCAGCGAATCGTAGAATTTCCAACATAGCGTTTGTTAGTTACTATACAACAAGAGCTTGCGCAAGATTATAATTTTAGAATAACCTTGTCGTATGTGGATCTGTACGGAACGTCATTTAGAAAAAACCTTCAGAGCGGAAAATCCACGAACTAATTCAGGAGTAACACCGTAAACGGTCCCAAATACCGTTTCTCGCATACGTATATATTGTCTTTGAATCATCGGCATCGGCGGCTAATTACTTCATAGTTTGCTGACGAGAGAGATGCTCGCGTAATATTTCTAAATTAGATAAATACAAACTCGGGGGATAAGCGGGCCGAATAACTGCGAGTCCGTCAGTCGGCTATTTATACCAAAATTCGCATAAATATAACCGACATCGCGGACACGATTGTGAATCAACCTATCGAAAATAAATTCGGTGTACGGAGAAGGGAGATGGAAAAAGATGAATAACTAACTAACTAACGGGCGATTTATTTAAAACTCTCTATCGTTGGTGCAGAAAATGTAGGTTAGGTGCGGGTAATTGTGCGAGGATAGGACGCCCTAAAAACATGTGCAGAATTCAGAACGTATGTATGTATATATGTGCTTCAATGGGATAAGAGGACATATATACATAAATTTCAATGAAAAAATTTCCATTATCTTCACGGAGAATGGTGGAAATACATTCTAAGTTATCTATACGTGGAGTGTGCATTTATTATTTTGTTTTTTCTTGAAAATGGATTCGCCAAAACAAAAAATGGATTTTCAAAGCTTTTTGTCTTTAAAAAGAAAACATTTTCTATAAATTCGCAATTACTGACTGTAGTTCAGAATGAGAACTACCTCTAGAAAATATTGATGCAAAAGGGTATATATATTTTTATTATCTGTAACGCTACATAGTAGCATACAGCCCGGTATAAAAAAAATAAATTAAAAAAAAAATATTCTTTAATTTGTATATATAATGGCCAGTTTCCAAGATATTACACGTACGAGACTCTTGTACATCAATTGTGATCAATTTTGTATGATAAAGAAAACATTTCAGTGTGAATGAAAGTGGTTTTATTTAATAATAAAGTTCGATGCATGAGCAGCATAAATCTAAGGATATTCTTATCTCAGGTGAGTTACCTGAGTTCGCTTAATATAACAATTAATAACAATTGCGTTTTGCTAGTAATTCCACTTTTTGCAATATAAATTCATTACAGAAAACATAAATAGGTTTTTGCAATTAGTGCCGTAACCATACCATTTATTCCACTAGTGCCGTAATAGGGTCTATTACAGCACTAGTTGCGTAATAGAAATGGAACATTTAAGCAGATTATTTTAAGTTGTCACATTGCAACAGAAATGGAGATGTCAATATGACATTTTGTAAGCAAGTTTGAGGTTATTATATTAAAATTCATTGTAAGATTTGATATTTTAATTAATCTTTGAAATAGTAAACTATTATAAACATTTATATTAACGTTTGAATTATCTTTCGAAGTGATAGTGATACCGTGTGCAGTAGATACTGTTGAAAATTATCGTTCTCTGCGATAGTGATATTGCTTCTGTTGGAGTACTCAAACTGTGAACCATTCCCAGAAGTTCCAGTAGATTCACATTATTTTCCTGTGCAAACATATTTCCAACATCAATTTTATTTTTCATAGAAGAGGCAACGTAACCTTTAGCAACAGCCGTGCTTTTCCAGCCACCTAATCGTTTTATAGTTAAAATATCACCTCCAGTATTTGCTATAATGCGTCGCCACTGGATCTTCTAAAACAATGTCCTGATAAAGATGAGGATCTGGTAAATGAAGAAAACTGGCAATTTGTTTAGGAATCATTTCCCATGGTGTTAAATACCGATAGGGCTATTAATTAAGCACCATGACGATTAATAGAAAAAAACGTTTTTGTGAGTAACTGTAGTGTAGCCGCCGATTATTATATTTTTTTATAAGTTCGATGCAGTTTACATCAGTCACTGCGAACATTCTGGGTACATTTGTTTTTTGTTTTAAGGTATGTGACTATAACGGAATCGGAATTGTATTGAAGATCTCCACACATATATTAATTAATTCTTCTCGCCTACAGGCTCCATTATATTCCTATTATCAAAATAACCTAGAATATAAAGAATTTACAAAAAAGTAACGAAATAAAATCAACACTAACCTTATAGGCTAAGTATTTATCATCGGCTTGTTTCAAAAATCTATGAATATCTTCTTTCTAAAATTTTAGATTTTTTTGTTTGATAACCTTTAGATAGCCGTTTTAATAAATGCTTGAAGTTCATATATTTTGATATATCCACATTTCCTATGTACATTTAAACACGATCTTAACATCGAATAAATCGACCATAATGATGACGATTTATAATCTTTACGTAGCATTTCAAAATAAGCAACAGTAAGACGTTCTCAGAAATATGAAGAATTCCTTTTCTTTGCACCATTTTCAAAATTTTTGTATCGCTTTGATACATAGTGTACGATTTCGCCGGAAGTAAATTATTAATGGTTTTTTTCAGCAATTTGCCTATTTCAGGCGGATGCATGAAAAAGTTGTAGAATTCATATTAAATATTATAATATAGTACTTTAGTATATAGATATATAAACAAATTTCAAAAATGTGTCAATTTTAAATAACTTGTCAATTTAAATCTTGTGCCAAACCAAGGTGACAACTGGTGACAACCGCCCACAAAATTTCCCTAATTATCAAATTTTTCTCGTTTTGCTTTTACAAAAAGAGAAATTTTAAAACTAATTGCAAAAAATAGCATAAAAGACGCGTTTCATTTGACATTAAAGCACTCATTCTGAATTCGTACTTTGAAACGTCAAAATGAAATTTGTCTTCTAATATACTATTAAAATTAAATTTCAAAATTCCCGCCTTTTCTGTTATTCCATGCTTAACGGACATGTGAATCAGAATGGCCAACCTTGATGGTAAAATTACTGGATATCGATTCATACCGTAAATATATATCGGATATTAACATAGAAGAGTACCAACTTATACAAAATTTCCCCAAGTGATTGCAAACGGTTCAGCGATGATACAAACATACAAATTCATAACCCCAAAATTTGCTGAACGTATAAACATGAATTTTTTGGTTCCCAATCCTCCAACTGTGTTACCATAGATGCCCACATATTTTCTATGGAGATTAGATTAGGATTGGGGTGGCCTATCGACCTGTTTCACCGCGACCGTTTCAGATCTATTGTGATCCCCTTTTTTCCTAGAGGACGCTCTCTAATTTTGCCTGCCCTATTTTCTATGGAATTAAGGTTGGGTGATTTTGCAGCCCAATCCAACAACTCGCTGTCGCGATTGCGTATCATATCGATACCACTCTTGTTGCAAATCCAGCAGTACGTACCGGGCTGTTCCCCTGTACACTTCTCACAGGGAAAAATCGCGGAACACCAGCAATCGTGAATTTTAAAATTTATCTTGGTTAAATGCAGCTCTCAGAGAATATATGCCACTTATCAAAGCCATAAATCATTTTTTGTGTGTATTATTGCGATCAAAGGTAAAGACTAAAAATTTAAACGAAATATAAAGGTATATAGAGAAAAAGGTTTATCATTAAATAAACCATTGATTTCGGTGGCGGTGTTTCCTTAGAAATACCGAATACGGAAATATTAATGCAAAAAAAAATACATAACAAATAAAAGGCCTGTTGAGTAGACGACGCCATTTAGAAATACACATATATGTATTTAACTTGTTTGATGTTATGTAGAGATAATTCTTTTTTTAAGAAAACATGGCGATGGGATTTTAAAATTATATAACCTATTACTACGATATAGTTACTGAGTTTATGCTCGCAAGTAATATTTAGCAATAAACAATAGTCAATCAGCCTCCTGAGTTTTTGAACAATGTGATTTTCACATTGATTAATTACACTATTATTGATGTATTCATTATTGTTGTTGTTTAGTATTCTTAAATATAGTATTACTACAAAATATTTTTCTATGTATTAAAAAATTACCAAAAACAAAACTAAGATTACTTACAAAATTTTAAAAGCAATTAATTTCACATAGAAATTATCTATTTTATTAACCCTCCGTTTATTGTATTTTCAAGAAATATATCTTAACTATCGCCTGTGTAATCCAATGTCGTTCTATTTTATTGAAATATAGCTAACACTTTTGGTCTGTAACACAGCTTCGGGCAGTAGCAACGAAAAAGTATTAAATGTATCAAATTCAACAATAAATATTTTAGCACTAACTGAGATTGACGAACAATATGCTTTCTTACAATGTTTGTTATGTATTATAAATCCAATAACATTTAAATAATTGTTAATGTTACCCAGTGTTGGCCATATTTCAAGAAAATAGATCAACGACGTCAGATTACACAGGCGATAGCTAAGATATATTTCCTGAAAATACAATAAACGGAGGGTTCATAAAATAAATAATTTCTTTGCGAACTTAATTGCTTTATTTAACAATTTTATAAATAATCTTAAACCTGGTTTTGGTAATTTTTTATAGATAGAAGAAAACTTTATAGTAATACAATATTTAAAATATTAAACAACAAATAGTAATTAATACATCAATAATAGTTCAAAGTAGTCAATAAATCTGTGAAATCACAATTATCCCAAAAACTGAGGAGGCGTGACTGAAAAATTATCTATTGCTAAACTAATACTCGCGAGCATAAAACCAAGTAAGTAAACTAATATCAAAGCAGCACTAACGAGTAGCATAATTTTAAATAATAAAATCCCATCACCACATGTTTTCTTAAAAAAGAATGATCTCTACATAACATCAAACAAGTTAAATACATATATATTCTAAATGAAGCCGTCTATTCAAGAGTTCTTTTTGTTGTTATGTATTTTTTTTTTATTGGTATTTCTAAAGGAAACGCCGCCACCGAAATTCCGATTTGTTTATTCTATACATAAACCTTTTTCTCTCTATGTTATTTTTCCTCTTAAATTCTAGTCGTTACCTTTGATCGCAGTAATATATATATAATTAAGTGATTTGTGGCTAAGATAATGAATACGGTCTTCCGAAAGTTGCATTTACAATCAAGAAATTTTAAAATTCTGAATTGCGGGTCTCCCGATTTTTCCTGTGAGAAGTGTACAAAGATAATTACTTCCACCTCATCTTTTGGATATATGGCCCTTACAAAAGGCTTCAGCACTTCTTCTAATACCTGGACGTAGCGCTCAGATGTGAAGCGAGGTGGTGTTACAATTATCAATGCTCCAGGACTTCCATCGCATATTCAGCCCCAATAACCGGCTGTTATTCTTCCTGAAGTGAACTGTTGTCTTATGTTTTCCATTATATCTAGTATTTTTTCGTCTCCATAAGATAACAGGAGTATCTTCGGAGGAAGAATACATCTTTTCATCATAAAAGATTACATTCTGCTAGTTCCTATTTAAATTTTGCTGTCAAAAAATAAGTCTGGTAGCAGCGTATTCAGGTGTGAGTGCCGCTTTCTTCGCAGGCTTTCTACCATGATAACCAGCCTCATATAATCTTCGGCTGATGATGGTTAGGGAGCAATGCAAATTAAGTTGTTCCCTAATTTTACGGAAGACGAAATGGGTTTTCGGAAACTATATTTAATATTTTCAACGTTCTCCTCGTGGTTATGGCACTTTAGGCACTCTCTAATTGTATCTAACGACTGGTTTCCCTTCTTCTCGTGCTCGTTAATCCATCGTTGTACTTGCTGTTTAAATAATGCCTAATAATAATGATTTTGGTCTGAAAGAAAACTAGCTTTGTTGAGTCTTACATTGAGAGTGAATAGAATGTAATAAATAAAGGGCGGAATATATGCAAAGTGCATATATTTGCATATTTTGCATATTTTAACAAATTTCAACAAAAATTGCATATTTCGGCAAAAATAAAATTGTGTGCATATTTTTTATGTTTTTCGTTTTATCAAAAGATAAGTGCGACCCTTGCAGGTAAATGAAATAATTTTAAAACGTGGGTAGTTTTGTCGACTCACCCGTTTTTATTATTATATGGTTTATTGCCGGCATTTAGGTGTTTAGGAATTTCCAAGTAATCAGCTTGCCTAATGGAGAGCAGATGTGTCTATTCTGTTGTATTTATATTGTATAGTGTTAGTTTGTCATAGATTCCAGTGTGAAAAGAGTTGATTTCGAAAATATTTTATTTCAAACGCTTAAAATGCCGAAAGCCGCTTCGTGGATTAAAAATTTCCTGAGTTGGAGTTTAGTGGGAATAAAGTGTTTTGCAAAGTTTATGCCAAAATCATTGTTTGTGAAAAGAAGTTCCAAATTGATCAACACTTGAAAACAGCTATGCATAAAGCTAAGTTGCAGAAAAATAAATCTGTGCCTGTTCAGCAGTGTGTGCAAACGCATTTCAAAATGTCAAACCAAAGAGTGAAAAGAGGTGTTTCTCAAGACTTATGCAAAGCTTTAGTCGCAGCAAATATAACCTTTGAAGAAACTGCAAAATACACAATTCAGAGATTTTTGCAAAAATATTGTAATCAAACATCTCTGACGATATCCACACTTAGAAAGAAGAATGTGCAAACAGTATACGAAACCGTAATGGGAGAAATTAAAGTTTCACTGGGCGATGAACATTTTTATATTATTGTTGATGAAAGCACAGACTCATGTGTCAGATATATCGCACATCTTATAGATTGGAGGCTTCAAAAAAAATGAGCCAGGAAACCATATTTAATATCTTCTAAACAGTTAGACAAAACAAATAATGTGACCGTAAACTCGATTTATTCAGCATCTCTATCAATTTTTTTTTTACCAAATCCAGTTCCAGTAGAGTTTTTAGTGTTTTTGTCTGACGCAGGCGCCGTATATGGTTAAAGTAGACCAAAAACTTAAAAATATTTATCCCAATTATGGTACATGTCACTGTCTTTTACACGGGATAAACAGAAGTTGCAGAAACTATTAGAACAGCAATCCTTGTGAACAAATTAATTTCAAAATGTAAAGAAAGTGTTTTGAAAGCACCTCTGAGAGTGCAGATCTATAGAGAGAAATTGCCAGGAGTTTGTTACCTCTAGAGCCCGTAATACTCGATGGGGAACATGGATTAAGCCGCGATATCTACGCAGACCATTTTGAAGCCATTAAGACATAGTTTAGATTTAGAAGACAATTCGCAGAGTGGTAGTGCAAAGTCAAGCATTATTCAAAAATGTAAATTTAGCTAGGAACTTGTTTTTATTAAGGTTAATTTAGTTTTTACCAGATATAATACCTTGTTAGAAAGTAGAATATAAGTTTAAGAGAATCAATTAATATTGTTTGAAACTTTTCCGACAAATGCAAACAAGTTCCCGTATGTAGGAAATCAAGTAAGAAGAAACTCGAAGTTATTGTGGAAAAGAATGAAGGCTTTAAGTATTTAATGAAGTCAAAAAATTTTTGATAGTAAACCATCCAACGAAGTAATACCTTGGCCTTACGACTACTACCCAAATTAAAATATTGCCAGATCAACATCGGTAGATGTTGAAAGAACTTTTCTTTGTACAAACATATTTTACAGAGAGAAGGCAACATTTTTATTGGAAAATTTGAAAAATATATCGTTATAAATGCATTTTTATACTATTTCAGGTTGAAAATTTTACCTATTATGTTTTTCTTTTAATTTACTTAAAAATAAATAATTTTTGTAAGAGTCGCTTTCTTTATTTCCATTTTTCCGTGTTATATTCAAGGGATATAATTGCATATTTCGACAAATATGCATATTGTTGCATATTTCAGAGAAAAACGATGCATATATATGCGCATATTTTAACTGAATTGACGTGCATATATTCCGCCCTTTAGTAATAAATTAAAAGGGCCTATTGGTATAAGTTAAGAGTTTCAAAAGTAAGTAGTAAGTTACAAATTTTTGCAGTAAATTGTTTTTCAATTTTCGGTAAACGCGTGGCATACAGACAAGCTTATGTCTGTAAAAGTAAACAAAATCCTAACGAGCAACCATAAATTGTGTTTTCACGGTGCCTTGCTTATGCTAGACGAGCATATTTGGAGTATTTGAATGCGTTAGGCCCCTTAAAGGAGATATACTACTCTGGGTGATTCTGGTATGTGCATATTGCCCTATGACATTTCTAAAAAAATCGACTGTACTTACATAGGACACAACAACGGCCCTAAAGTACAACCTTGGGTCACACCAGCAGTTAATGAAATAAAAGCAGAGATTGTGACAGTTGTTTTTACAAAATATTCATTTCAAAAAAAAGTTAATTTATGATCAATCAATCATGATATTTATTATATTTTCATGAAGAGTAACCCATCAAACAGATCTCATCAAACACTCGAAACGAAAACATAAACACCGAACGTTTAAGAAAACGTAAAAACCCTAACGAAAAAACCTCACAGTTTTACGACAGAAACACATATGAGAAAGAACATAATGGCCCGAGATTTTTATTTATAAACATATTTTACACGCCGCAGATATATAATTTTATATCAATTGGCGTAACTATCCGAAGGCGGTGATGCTAGAAATATTTTTTTTCTTTATTTATAGGTTTTTTTTCGCTATTCTTAGCGCTTTCGGCGCATATATATTTTCGCTCGCCACGATATTGCAGATCTGTCTGTCCCTCTGTATAGGAGGAACTAACGTTTGCAGGCTGACAAAAATTTACTGCCCGCTCGTAAAAACACCAAACCAACCTACACGGCTTTCGACTTAGAATTATTACTATTCTAACGTAGAGTGCAAGGAATTTTTCCAAATTCTCAACGCTTTTGGACGACCGTTCCGAACGAGTGACGAATTTATATTATTATTCATAATTCGAGAAAAATATTTGGCTTTTTGGCGTTTACATAATGAATGACGCCAAAACTTTCATACCATTACGGTTAGACGCTGGCTAATGCCATCCGTGTAAGTGCAATCGGTATATAAGATATAATTGGACAAGCCAAATGCGTTGCTACAAAGTAAACAGGGTTACATGCTAGCCAGCGTCATATATTAACGTCTCTAAACATACACTCAACAATGTAGAATCTCAAAGGATGCCTGCCTACGCGCCGAGGAAAGGATAGCACAAAAAGGACCGAAATAGATCTCATCCGTGAACTAATTTTTAACCAGGTGCTTATTTCGGACGTCCAATTGCACTCATTAATTTTTTTTTTTTGTATCATAACATTAACTGATGAAAAAATACGTACATTTAGAGCATTCGTCCTGTCGAACTTTACACCTTTTTTTTAAAATACATAATTAATAAGAGTTGTTTTAGGGTTGGGTATACATCAGCTACCGGCGACAAAAGCTTACCCACCAAAAAAAAAAATCTAATTCTAATGTGGCCAACTTTGGTCCCAAGTTAGCGGCAACTTATTCTAAATTAGTATAGTAACATCAGAATTGTGATGAAAAATAATACTATTATTCCTATAACAGACTTCATATGTTAAACCTGAAGCATTTTCATTAGGTAAAATTAACTAGCGACCTATTTAAAAAGTGGTTCATCATAACTGAGTTCCTAATAGAACACTATCAACTTCACTACTACATCCTTGAGATGATTACTGCCCTGCGAATTTGCCAACTTTGACAGGAAGCCGACAAACCAACATGCTTTTTTATTAGGTTGATATTAGCATACATATATTTCACCTTAGCATCTTCAGTGCTACAGGTCAACCTAATGTATCATACAGAGAAATTAGTATATATACTTAATTAATTAATTGAATGAGAATTTAAGATGGATATCTCATTAATTAACGTAAAGATATTTGCTAAATTGTCGATCTTTACATTAGGTTGACCCCAAGCACTGAAGATCCTTGGTAACGTTGAACATGCTCTTATAATAACAACATTAATTTGTGAAACATGATGCTGTGGTGTGGCACCCCGGTTTTTGTAAATTCAGTGTTTTTTTATTTATTGAGATTTGTCTTTGTCAATGTGCCGGGAAAATTCTCTCAGAAATTAATATTTTATTTTTAAGTAAGATTTGCTAATTGAATTGATTTGATTGTTTAATTTTGTTTATTTAAATGTTCAGTTGGGTTTAAATTATTTTCACTCTGTAATATATTTTATTTTGATCATGTAGTTTATGTCCTTCTAGAAGAATTCTTCTTCTATGATCTTTTCATTTATGCGCTGCTTGGCACGCATCCGTTTGTTATATGTATGCGATGTTTGGCCCCTGAAGGGCAGTTACTTGTACGATAGCGTGTAAGTAGATATTGTATTTTATTTTCTTTGCTGCCATTTGTGAATTTCGTTTAATTTTAAAGCTTTGTTCGTTTAATTTGTATATATTTTCATCCTTCAAGGAACTCGTTAAATAAAATTGGCATTATATATTATTATACACAATTAGATGTAAGATCTTTTATTATATTTGTTCTAGAAGGTTGTATAAGCTTTTAAAGAGTTTTTTTTCCGTTTTCAAGTTTGCTGATTTGTATTTTATAATTAATCACCTCGGTTAAGGTGAAAAGAAGCATTGTGCTTGTAATTAAATTTCAATTTTGTGAATTTATTTGATTTGTCCACGGTTAAATTAATTTAGTTTATTTTAAATTTTGAGACCACGTGGATTTTTGTGAAAAAGGATTTTCTTCTAGAACAATTTGTCCTTTGTTTGTTGAAGGATTCGCTTTGTCCTTTAGTAAATTAGATTCAGGCAGGTTTGATTTGGCCAGGACTCTCAGTCCAAGGTTTGATTTTTCCTGCGTAATTTGTAATTAAATGTCCTTTTTTCTTTTTTTTTTTAAATAAAAATTTCTGATTATTAACGTCATTCAAAATTTCTGTTCTTTTATTTTTGAATCAACCATTTCAATTGTTAGAGTAATCAAAGTAAGTCAAATTACCCACATTTTTATTTTTCATGATTAGTTCAATTGTGAGAATAACCCTGAGGTTATTTGTTCTTTTGCGCCCTTTTAATTTTTTATCCACTGAGCTAGTAAATTTAAATTTTCATTTTTTTTTTTTTACTTTTCATTTTGCATTTATGCTGGTACCATCAGTACACAGCAATACGTGTTTCCATTATCCACTTTTCCCTAAAAAAAATTAGGTCGTTCGTAAGAGAGAAGAATTATATCTAGTGACGCGGCTTAATGTAACTTTTGAGATTTGACAGAAGTCAGGGTCAGTCAGTTCAAAAAAAATGTTAATGTTCAAATTATTTTATTGAATATTTATAAATTACCAATGATCGCAACATTGATCCTTCGAGCCCGATATGAACCAGCAATTGAATGTTTGTGTTCTACTCCACACTGATTTTTTATCGAATGACCAAAATTAACGCATGCCTGGATACCACCAAAGATAAAATCAATATTTGTCAAATCTACGGACGGTTATCAAGAGTAAGAGCATCTTGGCATGAGTTCAACTATTCACAAATGCACATAGTAGAATTAGAGGATGATCCGAATAACGACTCAGAAGTCGATTTGTTCGAACAAACTTACTTCAACACAATCACCAAAGCTGTAGAGTTACTGCGGCATCATTCCCTATCTTTTTAAGTCATTCTGAGGAAAATATGCAGAACAATCATGTTAATGTCGAGCATTCCGAAATCGCTCAACAACTACCAAGACCACAGATATCATTACCAACCTTTTCCGGAAAATTTATAGAGGGGTCTAAAGAAAGTCTCAAATGGCACGAAAAATCATATCAAGGCTTTAAAGGCATTAGATCGATCAATTGAACATTAAGAAGATTGGTTAGTTTACATCATTGCCGACAAATTAGAGTTAACATCACGGAAGGAGTGAAAAGTTACGCTAGCAGCCATTGAAATACCGACTTACAACAAATATTACTGGATTGTCTTAATCACAGAGCAGGCACTTAAGTCACTGCGCAATAAATTCAAGCAAAATGTCAAACAAAACAAGCCTCGCCAACTATCAGCTCTGTCCACAATAGTGGCTTGTTTATAAAGGTAATCAACAAATCCAGCAATGTCCAAAATTCTTACAAATATCTGTCAAGGCGCGTACAGATCATATTAAACGGGAAAATCGCGCCTAAATTGTATCAAAATAGGATATCAAGCAAATAAGTGCTCCACTGGAAATTGTAGAAAGTGCAATAAGAAGAATAACACACTTATACACAACACTTTGGAGCACAATTCAAGGGCACCAAGCAAAAACGAACCAATTTAGTCTGGAAAGAAATGAAAATCTATGAGAGCTGACTAGTACAGAAATGTTTAGTTATTGCGCGTTCGTCTACGAGTGTTAAGTGTAACAAAATGGCTAGAATTCGAAGACGTCAATATTGTTCTATCGCGAAATTGGCCGCAATGTTAATTGTACTACCATGACGGTAATGCGTAGGTGTCCTGAACACAAAGAAAACCAACTAGTCAACCGAGGCGTACCACAGAGTGTCAAGATAAGCGCTTCAGTCAATTAGCTCCACCGGTTTGCTACTACGCGTCAAATCGCTGACCAATGGAAATGAAGGTAGACACATATGCCTACATCATATTCCCGCATTCGAGCCTTTAGACTTTATTCATATCGTCCACGATTAGTGCTTCCTTTGACTGCGGACCACTGTCCTCAACGTTTGGACTGGTGCAGAGAACGGCAGCATTGGGAGGCAGAATGACACAATGCCGTCTTCAGCGAGAATTTTATCACAAAACAAAACACCTCTCGAGGAAAGCTTGTGCTTCCTGTTCTCGAATTTTAAGCGTATTTTAATTGCAAAAACTAAGATGAGAAGTTTTAATTTTAAGATTTGGAAACGCCCGATACGAAGGGGACGCGTGCTTTTACTTTAGCTGTAACGAAGACCACGGATTAATTAATTGAAAACAGCTATGTTAAGGGTTTTTATAAACTTTGATTGTGACGTCATTTCGCACCGATAACTAGATTCGCTTCTCTTTACAGGAGGGCGCAAGTATGACCGAAGGCGTTATTTTTCTGACTTTCAGACGTCCTACTTGAGAGGACCGTGCGAACTGCTGAACAGCAAATGTAACATACAATAAACAAAGAGACAGATAACATACAAAGTAATACCATATTATTTTAATTACGCGAGTCTTTAAACGAAAACAGACTATTATTTCCTATTAAGAAGACGCTACTCAGCAAATGCCACGGTACCTATCAACTACGTATTAATAAAATGAATTTAAATTCTCACACTATACAGGATGGAATTTCGAATTCTTACATCTCGTTTCTGTATAGCTATGTATGGTAGCTGTAGAAGGGTACATACGACAGCGACGTGATATTGGGTTTGCTGTTGAGAAGCATGTACACAGGACTGTTGGAGTAATGGTTTGGGGGGGCTATGCCTATGGTAGCCGATCACCACTTTTATTTATTCGAGGCAGTATAACATGTCCTACAAATCGCATTACAAGCTTATCTAGATGGCCCCATATTGCTCGTCGAACTATTATGGACTTTCTCCAAGAAGCAGGCGTTAAGGTTTTGCCGCGACTACCTCGTTCACCGGATTTAAATCCCATTGAACATGTGTGGGATGTCATGGGAAAGAGACTGTCCACTTTGCACCATCCTCCATAGACTCTGCCACAGTTAATCCACGAAGTTCGAGTTGCTTGGTGGCACAAGCAGATATCGTCCATTTCATTTTGTCGATGCCTAGACGTGTACAGGAGTGTGCTTATCCTCAAGATTCTCAACTGATATGGGCATAATATATCGATGTTTTTATTAACGGGTGATATATGCATACTAATTTTTTATAAACCCTATTGCGTCAAAATATTGCAAATAAATAATTTAATAATAGTTTTATTAATAATACATTTGTAAAAAAATACAAAACTTTTATACAATCAATTCTAATAAAATTAAATTATTCTGAATCTGTTCCAGCGCCTCCTCAAATATTTTCAAAAAACAATTATGGGAGTCTATTGGACCCTCACGCGTCTAATGAAGTGCTAATAAATACAATTTTATGGACACCTTGTATAATTATTTAAATTACTTCTGTATACAGTATTTAATGGCAAACAAAGCAAACCAATTTATGAAATTCGATCGCAAAATCACAACATATGTCGCTCCGTGCTTATTTTAACACCCTCTATATAAATAACTATACCAATCGAAAGGGCTATATAGACGGTGCAAGTCTGGTATTGAAACTTTGTCTCTATCTTTCGCTGTTCATAATAAGTTATTTTGAATCAACGAAATTTAGGCCAAATTTTAAGGTCAAATTGCACCCCCTATAGTTGAAATTGAAAGTTTCACCGACACTCTGTGATAAGTCACTATGTGAGCTTTTTCCGAAACGGATGCAGGTATTGTATGCATGCATCAGATATGCATGATGCATACATTACAGATATTACAAATTACATCCAATTGTCACGATTTAATCAACGAACTATGTATGTCAGTATCTGGCACGCTGACAAATATAAAATAAATTTCATTGTAGAAACATCTGCTACCTCGCAAAAATTAATCACGCTGGCTTAAATCGGACATGTCACCTACAACAGCAACTGGTCACAATCAGTCATCAATCCTATAGCTTCCTTTTAAATCAAGAAATAATATAAATACAGCCTTGCCGCTTCCTAAGCCTTTTAATCAACATATAAGCAATCTTTATTTTACGCTTTTGAAGGGAAACAATATCGGCATTTTAATACAATAATACCATTTGCTCATTCTTCGAGATACGATTCCATTTTCTCTCTATCATACGATCGGTAGTTACGACATTTATTGTTTTCCCGCTTCACGAACTGGCGTATAATCGCGAAAAAGCTATTCCACTGGGCGTCGAGCCAAAAACAACGTGTCAAAAACACGCATCGTCTCTTTTCGTCGTAACAACACGTTTACGGGCGCGGCTTCGCCATTATTAATGGACGTTAGAAAGCGTCGAGCGTCGCAGAGGAACCCTACGGCACCCCGCTGCACATCGAGATGATGATTAATGGAATCGGCCACCTGTACGGGGGAGATCGAACGACTACTTGCGGGATGTAAGAGCTTTCGTGTTTCGATTAGAACGCTGTTTTGTACTGGCATAGTTTTTGGTTTACTTTGTTTTAGTTGCTTTTTAGAATTTCTAAGATTAATGATTGGAAGAGTTGAGACGAGTTGACAAGAGCGTCTGTGCTCTTGTTTTGGTCCACTTACGATTTCATTCTTTTGAAGCTAGGGAAGAATATAATATATTCTGATATAAAATATTTGCTTTTGACGACAGGATGTTGGCACTTTCAATTCTCAGTGATCTTACATCAATATTTACTTAATAAAATCCTCTGAGTACCGTAGAAATGTTAAATCGAGGCATTTATTTACACTCGTTCGAGAGATCATGTTAATTAGTTGGATGAGACATCATTAAAGATTAGACAATGTAGAATTAGTTAAGAGTGTAAACAGTTATGTACGGATTGTCATGAAAGCATATAAATTTAAACATTTTTAATGAATTCGGGCTTAGGATCTTTAAATGCTAGTTGCCACTATTTTTTAAGCCGAGTATCATAGCATCCGAAAAATCCAAAAAAAAAAAATTGAATATATATTTAAACATTAATATTATTATAAATTTGACTTTTAAACGCTTCTTGACATTTGAAAATTGACGTCTTTCGTCGTCTAAAATGCTCATAGCAAAATACATCACTAAGAGCCGTTTTACACGTACGAGAATTCTTACGCAAAACTTAACAAAATTCACCCCGAAATTTTTGGTGACAATTTTCGTAAGAATTTGTTACGGTTTTTGGTTCGCTTAGCTCGAATTAGTTCTCCGCTAGTCTTTTCGACAAGCTTTTCTAACCGTATTTTTTTATTTCCTCCTCTACCTCAAGTTGTCCGTAAGTCTTGTAATTTCACAACGTAAACTTTATCGTTTAATTTTTGACTTTCAAATTGTGATTTCTTTCCTCTGTTAGAGTGGCTTTGCTAAAATTTGAATCTTTAATTTTCATTTACTTACAGTTAGCTTTTTACTTAAAACGGTCTTAGATTTTTGTTTAATTTCTGGAGTTCCTGTGTTTTAACAGGGATGACATTTCTAGGTACGCTAGGACTGTTTGTTTTCGACATGTCGGTATTATCGATTCCCACGCATCGGTTAGCTTTGTTCGATTGATCGTTGTTTCATTCAGATCCCCTATTCTGTGTTTACACCTTTTTGACGTTAGAGGGCACCTACATGTCTTTATTCTTGTTTTGTTTATCCGTCTTCTGATTGGTTTGCGTAACTATTCTCCTTTCTGGCTTCCTGTCGTCTTGGTTGTTGGTTAGACGCTTCTTACGAGTAATCTTCCTATCTTGGAAATTTTGGATAGTTTCACTCATCTGTGATTATTGGAAGGTCTTGAAATAATTCATTGGCCTATCTGCGTTTTGTGTTGAAGTGGAAACTTCGGGGTTATTACGGCGATGAGCCGATATTTTGGGATATATTGAGAACCACGCGTCTCAGCCATTCTGTTTCTTTCCCTCTTCGTTAAAAATCACGTTATTTAACGGTAAGCAAATCTTGTCCTCCTTTTGTTCACTAATTTGGGGTATTGGTTGTTGTTTAGAGGTTCTTTTTAATCCCCCTAATTTTAATTTGGAATTCTTCCCATCGTTTTGTGTGAAATTTTGAACCACCACGTGCGGCTGGAGGACTCTGCGACTTTTTTAAGATCCTTCGGAAATCTACCTTCCTTTGGAATACACGGACAACCTGGTTTCGGTTAGTACCGAGCGGCCCAAGAGCTACATCTGT
>RXPK01000203.1:0-107842 GCA_004143645.1 Protaetia brevitarsis | reverse complement strand
TTGTAGAGAAAATATTGCTTATTAATTAGCATATTTATGTACCACAGATTTTGTTGAATTTTGCCTGTGTTTCGCAATAATACTTTAAAATTGTGGTTTTAACTTTTGTTTTAAATTTCACACAATGCTGACATTTTTTTTTACAATGTTTTGTCGAGACGTACAGACATGATTTTGGGCCAATTTTGAATATTTTTTGTTCTAAATAGTGTCTATTCAAATACACATGGCGAATTAGAATGGTAAAAGCTACAATGAGATACTTGTAGTCGTCAGAGGGCGTTATTCGAGTACAGCGCCATCAAATTTTTAACGGATAGTTCAGTTTATATCATAGTTTTAACGCGGGCTATTTGAGCATTTTGAGCTGCTGACGTGGTTTGTGCACCTATTAGATATATATAATTTCGGAGCGATGGATGAGTTTGTTATAATCAAAGTACAACAGTGGAATCTGGAGAAACTACTGGATGTGTTTAAAGGTAAGACAAATTGAAAGTTTAATATTATAGCATGGCATAAGTAGGCACATATATCGGTAATATGTGTAACGGCACTTTACACAGACATGGCGGCGTTCAGTATACGTAACAGTTCCCAAGCGGTTTGGGACAATTCGTCTCAAAAGCGTTAACACTACATTAGTAACATATCACGGAACGGCCGTCACTTTGTGTAGTGGAAACGCTTACTGATATGTATCGTATTCTTACTCAGAATGCCGCCATTGTCTCCCATTAACAAATCAGTAAGCTATCAATTTATCTGTATGCATTTTTTATTTAGAAGTTAATAGGCATATTGGCATGCCACTGGTAGAAATAAATGCTTATAGCAAAAAAAAATTCTTGAAATATATTTTATATTAAATACATCCATCTTTTAATGTAGAATAATTCCAATAAATCCCTAAACGTACCACCAGGTGTCATTTAAACACTGTTTCAGATAGTAGCCAATAAGAATTCTATATTCAAATTTTAAAGAAATTGCACAAGTTATTTCAACGCCAAACCAAAATTTGCCAGTATAGAGGGAAACCAATCGCCATAATTTGATTTATGTATCATATTGTTGCTTTGTTGATTAGAGGTTCCTATTTTAACTTTTTTTTGTGTATGTATTGCAGAAAAATGGATGTACCCAAATCATTTATAGGTATGTTTAATTACTTATTGTGTGTTATACTTCTTGCAAGATTATAAGCTAAACTATGAAACCAATTGTTATTGCACTAGTTAAATAGTATCGCTTTAGTATCTAAGATAACGTTGCCAAAAATAAATAGATTGTCGTTCCACACAATAAATGAAAGATGTTTTATTTAATTCAAACTATTAGAATGCTTAAGTTTAGAATCTAGAATGTGATATGAACATATTAGGTTTCTAAATTTAAGAAATAAAATATTTAACTCAACTGCAACTCTTTTCTGCAAACAACAAATCATTTTTCTCAATTTACGAAACGAATTAACTTCATCCTCTAATCTAAACATGCATAGATATTAACTATGCGGTAGCAGTCAAAATGCTCGATATTCCGGTTAAAAATAGGCATCTAAGTTTTCTTACACCAAAACATCAAACGGATTGTGTTGGGTTAATACTGCTGTAAACATATTTGTCTTAACTGAAAACGATATAAATTTCATTTAATCAATAAGTAAATATTTCTACTAGTGGCTGTACTTGGTGGGTGTGTAACTTATAGTGGCTGATGGTGCAAATTTTACTAACAATACTTCTTAAGAATAACTAAGAATATAATTTCTATGCTATTTTCAATTGCTTATGATAGAGAACACATTCGTGTTATCTAACTTTAACTTATTTGTGTTTTAGATAACGAAATAAATGAAGAATGCTTCCAGAATTTAACTTCAGATGACATTGAGGAGGTTCTCCTGTATTGGGTGTTCGAAAACTAATCGAGGTCAAGTTCAAGGAATACTTTTCAATTGTACAGGTATCTTCTGTACTCTATAAGGAAACACAGTTTAGGTTACCAAATCAGATCATGTCATTATGCGTTCTGTATTGCATGGTGTTTGTTTGAAGTTTTTTCGTTTCTTTTTCGCATAATGATTTAAAAATATATTTACATGTCATATGTTTATCACACTGTTATATTTTAATATTATATTATTTATTCATATATGAATAAAATTTTGTATTTAAATGCGTTATTATTGATACAACACCTAGTACTCCTTACTACGAAATTGTAGTGTTGTCTGAAACAATAATATTTGATTTTACCTTGAAAGCGTATAGTAGTTATACACACACTTGTAGCAATCATTAGAGTAATATTGTTGTATTTTTTCACACAGAAGTGTAGTAAATAGTAAGAAAACTTGTATTAAGTTTTACTTCCTAATAAGGTGATTTTTCGTACAATGTATGTAACTAAAATTTATACACTATTGTGTCAATGCTTGGAATAGATTTTTCAGTAATTTTTACAATATTGTGTTTGATAGAAATACAATCCGTCAACTCCAAATATTTTTTTGTTTCTGACATGATTCGTAAAATACTATCGCATATACCAAACCAGAAGGATTATTGCAGCGTTGGGCTGCTTTCTGTTTTACCCAAAAGTTGATCTGTTTGCCTAAACTTCTACACTAGTCCTTTATGATTCCCGCACCAGATCCCAATACAGTTTTTGAAGCTTTTTTTAAATTTTGACCTACATCCGTTTCTTATGAATGTATTAATGATTTTACATGTTTTTTTTTATATTACGACAGATATGAATTTAATAAAAAATATAATCTGTTAAAATACATAAAAAATCTACAATTTCAAAATAAAAGTCCAATTGATTCCACGCCACAAATTTTATATAAACGCTAAAATTATAAACATACTACTTTTTATATATTTTTTACATTCAATAGTAGTACAAAAAATATTAATTTTCTAACGGTATCTAAAGTGCTGTTATTGCAAGTAAGTTTCCTTGCAAGACTCCTCATGCTAGCTTTACAAACATACCGACTGTGGGTGTAATAAGTGATCATAAAGCTCTGTAACAAAGGAACAGTCCGCGGAACTATTTCGTGGCTGGGCGAACGCTTTATGTTGCATGTTTGATATGGCAGCATTGTCCGAATACGCACCGCTCATTCAAAGAGAAACATACAACACCGGTTCTCTGTTACCCGTTTCATACCTGTTACAATGGGTTAACTTGGGCGCATTTGCCGAAATGAAATGGTCATTCCTTCTTGACTCCCGAGAGAAACGTAATTATACACGCCGCCTTTTCCGTACCCTTTTTCAGAATATTTAGAGGATATACCGGTAGATATCTATACTGTCCAAAATCGTGTTGTATACCGTAATTGCAAAAAGTTGTATAATATACTTCTTCTTGTAGTCTGCAGCGGATATTTTAAAATTTGTAAAATTATTGTATGTATTGTAACAAATTCATACGCATTGATTTCTTTTATTTATTCATGTTAGTAACCAGAAAGAGATCTTTAAATTCGAAAGCACGCTGATATGTATATCAGTATTTTTATATTTTATATTTGAGGAGTTTTGGGCAATGCACTAAAAATGACAATTACCTTACGTACCTATTTAAATTGGCTATACATATAATTCATATTAGAAGCGTTCCAATTAACTTAAGTAACTGCAAATTTATTGTTTAGTATATACGCAATATGAAAAAGCGTTAAAAATATATTTTATCTATGTGTTGGGTTATAAGTTTATCATTTTATTACTTTCCTCATATCCTGCAGATGGTGCAAAATGGTGTTATTTCTTAATATGTAGTATGCCATATACACATGGTTTGTGTGGATGATTTATAATAAGGTCATTCAACAATTAAAGACCATACACTAAGAAAACAACAAAATATTCCCTCATATAGATTTGCTTTTCAACTTTTTAAGAACTATGGGAATGTGATCAAGTGGGAATAAAAAGCTAAGTGGTCTTTGTCGTATATTAATCCTAAATAATCATAATATAAATTTTATATTTATAATATTTTTAGAAACAATTTGAAACTATATAGAAATAGACCACCAGAATTTCGTGATGATACTAACGAAATTATATTGTTTTCTTATAGTTCAGGTTTCGTTGAAAAGTTTAAATTTGAAATATACACACGTAATCGTCAATGATGCACAGTGTCGCGTTTTTAAACTAATAATAAGAGAAAGTACGTTGTATGATCTAGAAACCACATTGTCACCACGTTGTAACATATATAGTAATGTGAAATATTCTATTTATATACACATCTTACTTTTATTTATAATACACACATGTATTATTGCGATTTTTTTTATAAAGAATTGCTTGGCTAATATTTTACTCAATAACAAATATAAACTTTTATTCTTGAATCTGCCTTCTCTTTACAGATACATATCTTTCTAAGTTTAATGATATTCAAAAAATACAATCCCCCTTCGCTAGATGGCTATGAGCTTGTGAATATGCTTGATATGTCTCGAATTCACCACTGCAGATCATGCGCATTAATAATCTCCCCTCTTTTTATCCAGTGAGTAGTTATATTTATATATTTTTTTTGCAAGTAGTAGGTAGATCTGTACGTTTCGTGCCTTCTAAATGAGTAACTTGTACATTATTCGTAAATTCGAATAATGTACAAGTTCATTAAATATTAAATTTATAGCCTAATTTTAATTATTTTTTTTTTAATTAAAAAAAAACAGTGTAAACATCAATAGCATGCAAAATTTATTATTCAATATTATATCAAAAGTATTGAAAGAGTATAAGGACTCTTACTCAAGGTGAGTACAGTTATTTTCAATATTTAAATGAAATATCAACTACTATCCAGTATATACTGGATTCTTAAATTCCAATTTAAATATCAAAACAATTTTTAAATCTTCCGCTACCATAGGATGAATTTACCAACCAGGTTTACCAACTTATACATATCAAAATTTCAATTTAAACTGTTGTTTTCGAATGTATAGAATAACCTCAAAGCCTTCGAAATACTAAATATTTATTTACACAAAAATTTAAACATGAACTATTCAAAATACGCCGGTATCTGAAAATCCAGAGAAAAATCGCCTTCGAAGCATCTAAAGTATATTATTATGTTCAACACCGCGAAGACATGTACGGTTCCACAAAAGAAAAGCTACCAAGATATGTTATTACAGCAAATTTCTTCTAATGTTGACAAATTTTGACGTTTCTTCTATACAGGGTATTCCACGTAACTGGTTCATTAAAAGTTTATGATGTTCTATTATTTACTTATATTTGAGATTTTGGCACCAGTATCTGTTCGATTGGAACTATAAATGCAAAATACCTTAACCAAAATATCACTTCCGGTTGACCGGAAATGGATATCAACTTTGTTATTTTAAATAGGATGTTATAATTTTTTATTCATTTTTGGATTCTACAACCATAAATACGTCAGTTTTCATTAGATATTCCTACAGCATTCCTAGCTACATGTTGCCGTTTTTGAGTTATTTAAGTTTTTCTTTTCTTTTGTTCATAATCATTACATCATTAAGAAATTAATATCTCGGTTAATACTGCAAGTAGAGACTCCAAATTTGCTATGTTGTGAATGCAGATATTACTCTAAGAAACGGTAAGCACACTTTACATTCTAACATACAGGGTGTTCAAAACTGATGAACAAAGTGACATATTTTCAAATGCAGAAAACTCAATTTTTTTAAATAGAAGATCCTGTATTTTAATTCGGAATTAAGAAGTAAATATCATCCCCTATCACTTTATATCAGCATTCCCTATATCTATCTTTAATAGACCATTAAGGTGTCGGGACTACATTTTGTTATCAAACACAAATTTCTTCCTATCTTTTGCTAAGATTGTTGCTTCTTGATGCCATGTTGTTTTCCTAGCTCGTAGTATTCTTCCAATTGCGTCATTCCAGGTCCGCTTCGGCCTTCCTCTTTTTATTTTGACTTGTATTCTTGCTTCGTAAACTTTCTTCACTTATCTGTTACTGTTCATTCGCTGCATATGTCCCCACCAACTCAGTTGTCTTCCTTGAATAAATTCTAAAACTGATTGTATCCCTAATTCTGCCCGTATCTGTATGTTTCTAATTCTATATTTTCGGGTTACACCTGCTACTCGTCTCAGATATTTCATTTCGGCAGCTTGTATTTTACTTTTTTGTTTGTTTGTAAGGGTCCAAGACTCACATTCATAAGTTAGAACTAAACGATATATTGTGTTAAAAATCTTTATTTTTGTTTGCTTGATTGTTTTGTCAATTCTCTCATTTATTTCAGCTTCTTGTTTTCCTGTTTCTTCCAATGTTACTCCTAAATATTTAAATCCTTAACTTGCTCTATTTTAGTATTATTTATTTCAATTTTAGTTTCAACATTATGGTTTCCCGATCACTAAGATTTTAGTTTTTTCTGTGTTTATTGTCATGCCCTCTTCTTCTATGTTTTTTTCCATATATTCTAATTTTCTTGTAGTGATTTTTTACTGTCCGCTATTATTACTACATCGTCTGCAAAGATTCCAATAGTTATTTCAATCCTTTGTAAATTCTTATGTCCCACAAACACTTTATTGACTTTTTGTTCACATGTTTTTATGATGGTATCCATATGAATATTAAATAACGTTGGATTTAGTCCACCTCCTTGTCTTAGTCCCATGTCATTCTTGAACCCTTCTGATTTCATGTTGTTTTTGATCATATAATTTATGTTAATGTCGTATAAGTTTTTTATAATTCTTATTAGTTTGTTGTGTACACCCTTTTCTTTTAATCCTGACCATACTTTTGTTCTCGCAACTGTATCAAATGCTTTCCCTAGATCAATGAAAGCTAAGTAGAGGTTTTTGTTTCGTTGATATTGTTTATCTGTTGTTTTAATGTAAAAATGTGATCTTGGGTACTTCTTCCAGCTCTAAATCCACATTGTGCTTCTGATAGTTGGAGTTCAATTATCGGCATTAGTCTATTATTGATCAGTTGTTCAATAATAGACATTTAATATACAAATATCTTTTCTAATTCGACATAATTTCAAGTTATTGCTGCTTAAAATAGCACATAAATTAAAAGAGAAAAATCTTCGATTTGTGTTAATTAAATTTATATTTCTATCTTAATAATGTAAAGAACCTTTCGATTTTTACCTTCTAAAAATGTTGCTTTAAGGTAATTAATATGTTTTTTATTTAAATTCTGTTATTTATTTAGTTAATTAATTGACTTCAATTCAATTAAATATAAACTTTGTAACACATTATGTAGCATAATTTTGTAATATTTTCTTACAGTTTTTATCTGAAGAACAGCCGAAACGTAATTAAAGAAATTAATTAGAAATTGAAGCTATTTTTTTAATTTTATCCTATCCGCTATGACTAAGAAAGATACAATTAGTTAGTACTATCTTTTGTAGTTTAAACTAACACCGCTCCTACTATATTTCAATCTGTACAAAGAGGTCTAAGGTGCCTTTCGGGGACTTAAGGAGATTTTGTCTTTTTTTTAACTTAATGTAAAACTATAGCAGATGGAATAGAGGCATTGCCCCTAAAAAATGGTGTCTTTCAAATATTAATATCGCTTTGAATATGCATCTATGAAATACTATGTGTGCAGCCGGCGATCCAACTAAATTTGCGGAACGAACAGAATTCACTTCCAGCGGAAGTCTTAACTGTTGCATATTAAAACATAAATTTCGGTCGTCTAGCGAAGGAGCTGTGAAATCTCATAATAAATTATTGAAAAAAAGTGGGGAAGAGTTAATTTATAACTATAGCGCAGTAGTTCTGCAAAATTCCCTTACAGAAAATAATAGATCCTTCTGTTTGCAATTTCGACAATTTAAATTGTGCATACATATACTTTGTTGCATGTTTCTCGATATAGCACAAATATTTAAGCGGGATTAAATTGCTAAATGATTCAGGTTGATTAATAAAATGTAGTGCAGTAGGTAGCTGTTTGTAATGATGGTTTATTTACCGGCTTATGAGAGAGAAAATGCTCAAAAAGCGTTTTCCATGTTGTATTGGGGTTGATTTTGCAAGAGGAGACATGTCCGAATCTATATATAGATAGTATAGGAAGAGGATTGTTTAACTTCTTTATGCGATATGAATTTGTAAGTTGAAAATAGATTGTTAAAATACACTTGCTTTTCTAATACTAAACAAAAATTGAGTGCCGTTTCAAAAAGTTTTAATAGGGCTGAGCTTACAATTAGTGTAAAAATCAGGAACTTATACCAATATTTATTCGGTAAGTTCCTATCTATTTTATTATGATATACCGCTGTAGTATCGGTACTATAACGGCCTCTTGCATTCTTATCCACTAGCCGAAACCTCAGATCCGTATCTGCTATCTGAAACCTCGTATCTGGTACAATAATCACTAGGATTTGTTGCACACCTATGTAATGCCAAATGAATGTTTACATATGTAGTAAGTATACTAATATTGAGTTGGTTGATAAGTTATATCTTGGATAGTGGATCCAGAGGATTGTAGATTCAGTAGTGAATCCAGATCCTAGAATCCGGACATCCGGGTATAGCCTCTGATTTTGTATAGAATACTCAAAATCAGTATCTACTTATGTTTTTTTTTTTTGAACGTGATAGCTTAAGTAATTCAAAATACAGTAGACTCTCGATTATCCGTCCTGATGTGGCGGACAGTTAATTCGGATAACGAAAAAGCCGAATAAGCCAGATGAGTTATATATGTACACATACTGTTGAATAAAGGAACCCTGTGTAAATAAACATTTTACCGATATTAAATAGATTTATTTTTAATAGAAACATACATACAAGCATGCAAGAAAATGCGTGGATAATAAAATATGTATATTATACTTTGTTGCTCAATTGGTTTTTAAAGAAGTCTTCAATTCTTGCCCGCTTTACCATCTGTGCCCTCTTCCTAGCGGTCAAGTCTATTCACTTGCGTAGGCAAATGATATTTGCTGGTGCCGCTCCTCTTGGTGGCTGGTGTATTCGAGCGCTACTTCAATCATTTTCAATCCTTCAGAATGTGGAATTTGTTTGATTTCTTCATCTGTAGGATCTTTGCTAATAGTTTCGTTAGTCATCACCATTGCTACTATATCACGCAGAAAAAAAAATGTGGGAAAATTTAAAACAATTATAAACATCTGTACAACAATTTGTGTAACGCATAGGGACAAAGACAATATATTTAAAAAATTCACACAAAATTGTAGTTAATAATTTAGCAGATTATATCAAACAAATTGTGTGATTCCTTTACTGAATTTTATGTAACTGTACTACACAATTTCTATTGATAGCATACACATTTTTGTTTGAGCACGGTCATCTATCTGTGTAAATTTTTAGAACTAAAATTTTAAAAAATTACTACAATTTTTCAAACAATTAGAAGTAAAATGTTACACATGCAATGTAAGTTTATTACACACATAGTGTAGGTTTATTATATAATATTGAAGGAACGTTTATTATTATTAAAAAAATCTCATTTTTACTAAACCGACTTTATTTTAAAAATGTCACATACAAAACATATTCACAAAAATTTAAAAGAAAAACATCTGCGACCTATAAAAGTATTTATGTTGACTTTTACCATAAAGCAAGGCTGGTTGTCATTATAGAGTATATAGGAAACAATCTGAATTTCGTCAGCTTGTTCTACCTCAAATACATGTTTATGTCTATTAAAACTTATAGTTCTTAACATATTACAACGTCACGTTTCTTCTGAACATCTTGGCTCTAAAGTGACAATATTGCTACAAGTCTTTTGAATCACTTCTTGTCCAATAACATAATTTCTTGGTTTAACAGTTACGTAAAAATTTAGACATTTGAATTCAGAATGAAAATTTTCATTTTGTCAAAATGTTTACAAAGAGATCTTAAAACTCTTGTAAACGTTCTTACCCAACATTTCACTCAGTAATAGCCACACAGCTTTTATGTTATCGATGTTTGCATATAATATTTTCCAATATATTAATGACACAAAATACAAAATTTCGTGAAATAAAACTATTATTTTAAAATATGTATTATATGATTTGCCATATTTCATGTACTGCTCTTTTATGATGTTAATTATGTGGCTGGCTGATTACAGCAAATCGTGCTTCAGTTGCCGTTTAATGACAAAAAAATAAGTTGACTTAATTGAAACAGTGCTATAGGGTTGATGATGGTGTGGTGACCGAATTGATGACTGTAAAATTTGAGTGAATTTTAATGTTTTCAGAAGGAATTAATATTGGAAAATTCTCCGTAACAATTCGAAAATGAGCATTTGTAAGACTTGTTTTCGTAATTGTGAAGTTGCCGTAAATGATAAATGTATGCCTTGCCAAGTGGTAAAAGTTAATTACAAAAATTACAAGGAAACATCTTACGTGAAATCTTAATGTTACACACTTATACAATAATTATAATAATAAATAATATAAAAATATATAATAAAACCATTCTTGATTTCTATTTCTGATGGGCGCCATCGATTCTGACCTCTGGATTTCACTTTAATCGGATTCTTCTCCTATACTTAACGTTTCTTCACTTAATGCTGACGACGTAGAGGATCCTGTTTCCTATGAAAGTAAACAATTATTATAATTTTTGTTGAACTTATTAATTTACTGAGAATGGTAACTTTCAAACCAATTTCGATGTTGCGTTAAATTTTTAATAGTAATTTCTTTGAGTAAGGACATCGCCGACTTTATTTAGATGGTGACATCAATTTTTTAACTGCTAATTTTAATAAATAAATCAACATTTTAACACGACATTATTATATTATTATAATTATTATAACTTAAACGATTAAATTTAACTAGCAATTACGATGTGACCACTTAAAAAATATCGTTGGCGTCATTAGTAACAATCGTGACAAATTAATCATCGAAATATCTGTCGTCATAAATTTGATATTCATGTTCAATATTATTTCATTGTACTTGTTCCATAATTTTGCCACACATTGTATACAAAAAAATTAAGAAACTTTTTTTTTCGTATTATAAGTAAAATTATTACTTGTATCAAAACACACAATTACATGGGGCAGACTTACCTTGCTATAAGAGAACCTGCACTAAATTTTTATGCGGAGACCCAGTGTTGGAATTAATTTTTCTAAATCCTGGTAATTTAGATGCAGAAACACCTCTTCCATCTATTTGCTCTTCTACAAAATAAATGTCGTTGTAGTAGACACGAGACAGTTTTTAAGATTCTAATTTCTAGGTATAGATAATATAGATGTATTTTAGCAAGTAAAATGTGCGCAAGTGTACACACAGTACGAATATGTACACATGCGCACACTCATCATCGAGATAGTCACGCAGACAAGCAACACAGGATAAAAATAATGGCCGCATTCGAAGCACGAATACGATGGAAAACTCTACATTATAAATACAACCTTTCTTGAACGCTAATTTTGCTTAGCTCAAATATAATCGCGATTTATAACTTCCACTCTTAACGTTTTTTTTTTTTTTTTGGAATAATCGTCGACACCGACAAATATGACGTGATGTTATAATCAGCTTACGTTTAGAAACACTACACAAAATGGCTATACCTGACACGTTTTACACATTGTCAACAGCTCTCAAACCGTTAGGGAGCAGTTGCTTGCATGTTCTAAATGCGGCCAACATTTTCTCCTTATAAAAATTTTGATTTCATACATTACATACATTAAAAAGCATTTCATACATTTAAAATGACTTTTCTATAGGTAGATATATGTGCATAACATCATTTACTACAAAAATATTCATATAATAATAATAGTTCGTCCCATAACCCCGAAAAATGTTAATTTTTCTTTAATGAAATCATCCATACTGGTAAGAATTACATATATACGTATCCAAAAAGACTTATAAAATAATAACAAAGTGTCTACTTACATGTTTTTGCTAATTCTCGATTCACTGCAGTAACTAGTAAGCACGTAAGCAACAACTACCGACGTTATCGACGTCAACGGTCGACGTGGTAATGAAATGGAAGGCGGATGTAAAATAGCTTCAAAAACTTGGCGCCAAACATTAAAAATTTAAAACGTTTCGGATTTATAATAAATGCTAAAAAATGTGCAGAGTAGAAAGCGTCTATAGATTTTTCATTTGTGTATTGCCGTTTATATACAAGCCTATTTTATGTATGCAAATGTAAGGACATACATGGTGTTCGGATAAATCCTAAATGAGGTAAATGCGGGGGTTGTAACAAGCTGTAAAATGCCTTATTTATACATTAAAATGTTTTCACTAAATATTTTTATTTCATGAAAATAGTTGAAAATAAACAACAAATAGCATTTCACACAAAATATGAATTCTAATGTGTAGGATTATTTTCGTTAGTTTTCCTATTTTTATACTTTTAGTTTCAATTACCACATAATAATTAGCTTTAAATTAATAATATATCTTTCTAGGGCTAACCTTGATAGTGTAAGGTGTGAGTTATTAAGCGTGAGTGTAAATACAAGGACTGCCCCTACACAACATTGTTGAATTTTTTCAAATAATTTTTTACAACAATATTTTTGTCTTTTTTCTTAGTCGAATGTGAATTAACGCACAAAAATTGTAATAAAATTTACGCAATTGTGTTACAAATTGCAGCAATTTTTTTCACACTACGCTGTTGCAAAATTTTCCAAACGATTTTTTTCTGTGACATCGTCGGTTATTTCGTCATCACCGTCATTTTCCATCCACTCTGTGATGTCCTCTAAATTAACACTTTCACAGTCAGGATTTTTTTGCCATTAAAGAAACTAGCCTTTAATTTTCACTTGCTTCATTAGTCAAATCCACGTTGTCAATTTCGTAGCTCATATGAGATATTGTTACGTGTTGAAAACACCTTTTCTTATTTCTCCAACTGTACACTTCTTTTCTGAATTTATCCAAGTTCCTTGACCTTTCCTAGTTACCGTCGCTATTTACTTATTTTGTATAACGTCACGTTTAACCTTGAATTTGTTTTTTTGTAACGTACCGCTTTATTTGTGACCCTTTTTCAAAATTCTTAAATTGTCAATTTTAACATATATTTAGATGCTTTGATAACGTAAATTTCATTAAACTCCGTTCATAATTAGCTCCGAATTTATTCATTTTTGTTAATTGTTGCACCTTTTTTGGTGCGTGCTGTACTTGAAACGTTAGAATTTCGCATAATCTCGCACATCTGCATGTTGTTATTCTTCGATACTCGAATCCTATTGGCCACTTAATGGCATACGCGGGAACTAGATTTCTCTACCCTTCGGAACTTCACTTAGACGCTAGCCCGCTAAGAGTGCCGACCTAAGAGTCTAATAGGCGACGCCCTGTTGCAACCCTTTTCGACCTAATTTACCCGTTTGGTAACCCTGTGGGGGGATCTCCGGTCGTAAAGAATCTACTCCTTGGAAGCCGTTTGAGTTCCTGTGTTTGGACTACGAAGCCTTCTTTTTTTTTGGAGCCCGCCGACGCGGATTTTGCAAGCCACGCCGCCCTACGTCGTCCCTGGACCCGGACCTCCTTTCGACATCTTTCTACGCTTCTATTTCTTCTATTTCTACCCGCCCCTGGTGGTGACTATCAACCCCTCGTGCATTGTTTGTGTTACATGTAAGTTAATTTTAAGAGTTATTTGCTTGTATATTTGTAGTAACGAACTACCATTGATATATTAATAATTTAACGTAGTTTTTTGTGTTATTTATATTTCGGTCTTTGATATCATAATTCAATTTAACTTAATTCTTTTCTTTTCTTTTAATCTAGTCTTTGCGGTCATTGTCAAAATTTAATGTAACTTGTGAAATCATTTTGTTGAAGTGTTGCTTTATTTATCTTTTCACATTAAAACCAATGGTAGGTCGTAGTCATTTGCATGCTCGATCGAGTACGTAGATTTGATGTTATTGTTTCTTAATAATTTTACCATTTTGTTGAATAATAACCCGGCACTCCCACCAGTTCATGTCAATATATAACAGCTAATAGATTATCTGTGCGTTTTATTTAATTACTTTAATTTAACCGACCCTGGCGCACTAGTTTGTTTTTCTTGTCATTTAAATAACATTTTCATTTAAATTTAACTAGTTAACAACATATTAAAAGAATTCCGCAAGTACCAATCCCTTGTTTCCCCGACTGGTAAATAGCCATTCTGGGCTGTGGTCAACTTACCGGGCGACAGCGTCGGGCTAGTGAAGGCAACACCTGTTAACCCAGTGGCGCTCACTCCGACATCTCTCCGGCGCCTCCCTGGCCGAACCGACTCCGATAGTCGCAGCGTGGGAAATAAATAAATAATAAACCGTTGTTTTATTTATCCTTCTTTCCCATCCTGTGGTACTTTGCGATCATTTATTTTATTTTATACCAATAATCTTTTATAAACAATATTAACTTTTCACTATTATTTAACCTAGTCTCATGCTCTGGAAAATTGCTACTATTTATTACGCCCTGAGATTTTACCTGTAGCAAATTGGCGCCCAACGTAATTTTTAACACTTGTAATTTAAACTTTTAAATTTTAAATATTTGTAAATTTAACTTTTCAAAAAAAAAAAAAAAAAAAAAATAGTTTAATATTTGTATTTGCGAACTTTGTATGAACTTTTATTTTGCGGTGGGAGTGACACGCTGCGCGTTTTCAATTTATTATTGTATTCTTGTTTATATTTGTTTATTGTTATTGTAAGTAAAGACATATTTTGGTATATTGTAAACTTATATTTGTCACCATGGCTTTACAATTTGATATACACCACCTCCGTAAAGACGAACTTATTTATGAGGCAAAATTCCGTGGGCTATCCTCGAATGAATCTCAAACTGTAGACGAGCTTCGAAAATGTTTGCGTCCCCTCATTCGCTTAGAGAAGCAGAATAGTTCTTTTCTTACCCCGAATTTAAAATAACCATCTCAGATGAATTAGAATTAATTGAAGGGAAATTTTCTGAATTAGAGACTTTAATATCAGATTGTGCGGCAAATCCTAGTAAACCCTCCTATGCTGTTCGCAGCCGTCTTTACCATTACTTGAATAGAGTAAATAGAATTCCTGTTACCACTTTAACAACGGAACAATCGAAACAACGTTCTATGCTATTAGGGAATTTCCTTGGTTTATTAGATTCTTTAGACCCTGTAGACATGTCAACTGAAGAAATAAAAGTAACTTCACCCTCAATAGTACCTCAAGTTTCTGCATCTGTTTCCCCAAAATCTGTCTACCCTGTATTTAAGTGGGATTTGAAAATTTATGGAGAACCCAAAGGTATTTCATTGCACAACTTTCTGGAACGCGTTGACGAATTGAAAACAGCCCGTGGTATTTCTGATACCTTACTTTTTGAATCGGCGATTGACTTATTTGAGGAAAAGCTCTTATGTGGTTTAGGTCAAATAAGCACCGTGTTTCTGATTGGGAAAGCCTTTCTATACTTCTCCGACGACATTTCGAACACCGGAATACAAGACTCGTTTATACCAGGACATTCTAGCTCGTACCCAAGATCAGACGGAATCTTTTGTGGATTACTATTCGTGTATGTGCTCTATGTTCGGCGTTATGGAGGAATGCCTGAAGACGTTCAGTTAAACATTATTATAGGGAACCTAGCCCCATTTTATACCATGAATTTACCCTCTGTTTCTAATCTGGCCGAATTAGAAGATGAATGTCTTAAATTAGAGAGAAAGAATTTAAAGTCGATCATTATAAACCACCTTGTCGTAAACGAAACACTTTTGTTGAGCCTGACTTGCTTTTGTAGCAGCAAGTGCATCTTCTACCCGCGAGAATAGTCGAGATAGTTCCCCTCAACGACCGAACTTCCGATGTTTAATTGTGGTGATATGGGCCACCGATTCAGTTCTTGCTCTCGTCCCTTGAAACATTTCTGTTATAAATGTGGACACCCCGAAGTTTCGGTTCGGAATTGCCCGAAATGTTCAAAAAACTCGAATCTAAGGCGTTAGTTGTCGCTAAACGTCCTTATGAGGTTTTAAATTCGACCGAAAATCCCAAATTTGACAATAGAATGTTATTAGATTACGTTATATCTCGAGTGTCAGGAGATCAAAGACCCTATCTTGAAGTCACCGTGTTAGATTATCCTCTTATTGGTTTATTAGATTCTGGCGCTTCACGAAACACTGGTTGGACCTCGAGGATATGAAATTTTATCACAACTCGGACTAAAGTTAATATCTTACACTATCGAATGTAACTGTGCTAGCGGAGATAAATGTATGAGCCTTGGTTACATCTCTGTACCCTTCCGTTTGGAAAAGAAAGTTAGATTAGTCGACGTTCTAGTTCTTCCGGACATTCCGCACACATTAATCCTCGGCGTAGATTTTTGGGTAAAAATGGAAATAATTCCTGATTTGAGACAAAGTATTTGGCATTTTTCTGAAACTAACCCTACTGCGAACATCGACAGTATTTCGAGCAAGAATTCTTTGGACCCCGTTCAACAAATGACATTATCACGACTAGTAGACGAACAAAGTCGTAATGTGACTTTATTAGGCCGTACTCACCTCGTTGCTCATGAAATCGAACTTTTACCTGGGACACGTCCCATCAAACAACGTTACTATCCGGTATCCCCGATCAAACAAGAAGTAATCGAGAGTGAAATTCAGAAAATGTTGAAGGCCGGTATCATTGAACCTTGTAAGAGTCCCTGGGCTTCGCCTGTTTGCCTAGTTCAGAAGAAATCAGATAATAGTTACCGATTTTGCGTCGATTATAGGAAGTTGAATGCGGTTACTCGCAAAGATTCGTATCCGTTACCCTATATTTCTTCTATATTGGACAAGCTTCGAGACGCTAAATATTTGAGCTCACTTGACATCAAGAGCGCGTACTGGCAAAATACCTATAGCCGAAAATTCTAAAGACTGTACTGCTTTCTGTGTACCCCAAGATTATACCGATTTAATGTCAATGCCGTTTGGTTTAACCAACGCACCTGCAACCTGGCAGCGGTTAATTGATTCTATCTTAGGTGCAGATTTACAGCCCTCTGTTTGGTGTATTTGGATGATATTGTTATTATTTCAAAGGACTTTCAATCTCACTTAGGACACCCTAAACGAAGTATTTTAAACGACTTCGAGACGCTGGATTAACCGTGAATTTCGAGAAAAGTCAGTTTTTGTGGCCTCAGTTGAAATATTTGGGTTATATTGTCGACGAATTAGACTAAGACCTGACCCGGAAAAGTCCAGGCTATCTTGAACGTACCACCTCCTAAAAACGTTCGGAAAAACGAGATTTATTGGCACAGCTTCATGGTATCGACGTTTTCGTACCGGCAATTTTCAACCGTAATAGCACCACTGTCGAATCTCACACGTAAAAAGGTTCCTTGGAATTGACTCCTGATTGTGAACAAGCTTTCCAACAACTGAAAGAAAATTTAGTATCTGCTCCACTTTTAGTATGTCCCGACTTTAAACGTATGTTCTCTGTTCAAACCGACGCTTCTGCCTAGGTTTAGGTGCCGTTCTAACACAACAATTTGACGAAGGCGAAAAAAGTTATATGTTATCTGTCCCGAATCATTAACATCAAACGAACGAAAGTATAGCGCTACCGAGCGAGAATGTTTAGCTGTGATTTGGGGATCGAAAGTTTGCGTCACTATCTCGAAGGATATCATTTTAGAGTCATTACGGATTGTCATTCTTATTATGGCTTCATAATCTTAAAGATCCGCATGGACGCTTAGCGCGTTGGTCATTACGTCTACAACCTTATGACTTTGAAATCATACACCGAAAAGGTTCTGAAAACGCCGTTCCCGACTTTCTGTCACGTTCCGTACCTGCTGTAGCAGACGTTGTTGATGTTAACCCCGAAGATCAGACGAACGATCGTTGGCATACAAAATGAAGTACGAAGTTGAACAATTCCCCAAATCGTTATCCTTTGTGGCGTGTTGAAAATGATAAGCTGTATAAATTTGTCAAACCACGTTATCCCGACTTGAACACCGAATTAGAATGGAAATTAGTCCCGTCAAATCCCAGCGTAAAGACATCATTAAATCTTGTCATGACGACCCCTACTTGCGGACATACTGAATTTCAAAAACTGTTGCTAGAGTTATGCAGAAATATTTTTGGCCCGAAATTGTCATGTGATGTCGCTAGATACGTCCGTCATTGTAATGTCTGTCTCAGTATTAAACCTATGAATCGACCACCTGCTGGACCAATTATTAAGCAAGACACTACTGCTACTCGACCTTGGCAAATTATCTTGCTGATTTAATGGGACCACTGTCCACGTTCTAATAAAGGACATTCTTATATCCTAGCCGTGTGCGATGTCTTTAGTAAATCCGCATTATTATTTCCCTTACGAACCGCCACGGGAGCTAACGTAGCAAAACTCGTCGAGAGCAGGTCATTCTCATGTTTGGAGCACCTAAAACTATCATTGTCGACAACGGATACAATTTAAGAGCAACATATTCAAAGATATGGCTAAGAATACGATTCCGAAATAGCTTTCACCGCATATTACCATCCACAAAGTAAATCCCACCGAGAGAGTTAATCGAACCATTAAGATCATGTTAACAGCGTACGTAAACGATAACCACCGTACTTGCGGATCAGTATCTACCTCAAATCGGTTTCGCTATAGATCATTTGAACATGAAGTGACTAAATTGACCCCGAATTTCGTAAACTTTGGTCGAGAACTAACCTTGAAAGGTAGTGATGAGGAATTTTGAGCCCTCTGACGGCCCGCAACACCTGTAATCAACACCGCACAGCGTAAGTTAGCATTCGCCGAGCTATACCGTGACGTGCGAGAGAGAATCCGAAAAGCGCATGTTAAAGAGCGCACACCCGTACAAACAGCGACGCCGACCGGAAAAATTCACACTAGGACAACTGTGTGTGGCGCAAAAATCCCGTGCTCTCCGACGCTACTAAATACTTTCCGCTAAACTAGCACCGAAAGTATATTGGACCATTTGAAATCGTCGATATAGTATCACCCTGGACGTATGAAATAGTGGATAATCACGGACGAACCTCGATATGGAATATAAAGGATTGAAGGCACACCCGAACTGAATAATCGCCCTGCTGTTGGGGCCATAATACCTCAGCCGAGTCCATCTGAGTCACCAGGATACCACCAACTTCTCCAAACTGTGACACAACGAATTGACACCCAAAAATATGTGACGAATTTTACGTTCACCCTGCTGTTGGGGCCAGAATACCACAGCCAAGACCGTCTGAGTCGCCAGGATACCACCATCTTTCCCTCAGTGACGCAAAGCTATTGAACGATGTCGGCGAAGACTTCTTTTACTCCCGGATTTTAACGCCTTTTTGTTTAGTTTGTTTTGAACGTAGGTTCCGCTTTTTGTGTTAGGTATCTTCTTCTGTTGAACGCAACACTAGCGCTTAGGTGGGGTTGTTGACTGAACCAAGTAGGCCATTACCTTTAACCGCCTTTGCGACGTGGACCGTTTAATAGATTGAACTCCCTTTTAGCTTCGTTTTAGTTTCGGTTCAGCCGAAGGTTTTTCCCTCGTGTTGTTTAGTTTTGCTTTTAATGATATTTGTTGTCACCATTATCGAAACCTTCGAAATTTGTTTAACGTTTTTGGACCCTTGTTTTGTTTGGCCAACTCTACTTTTTTTGTTGTTATTTTATCTCTGGCTCTGCTAGTTTCATTCTTTATCAGAAATTTACACGTAAATTTCTTTCTGTAGAAAAGGGGGGATGTTACGTGTTGAAAACACCTTTTCTTATTTCTCCAACTGTGACACTTCTTTTCTGAATTTATCCAAGTTCCTTGACCTTTCCTAGTAACCGTCGCTATTTACTTATTTTGTATAACGTTCACGTTTAACCTTGAATTTGTTTTTTTTGTAACGTACCGCTTTATTTGTGACCTTTTTCAAAATTCTTTAAATTGTCAAATTTTTAACAATATATTTAGATGCTTTGATAACGTAAATTTCATTAAACTCCGTTCATAATTAGCTCCGAATTTATTCATTTTGTTAATTGTTGCACCTTTTTTTGGTGCGTGCTGTAGCTTGAAACGTTAGAATTTCGCATAATCTCGCACAACTGCATGTTGTTTATCTTCGATACTCGAATCCTATTGGCCACTTAATGGCATACGCGGGAACTAGATTTCCTCTACCCTTCGGAACTTCACTTAGACGCTAGCCCGCTAAGAGTGCCGACCTAAGAGTCTAATAGGCGACGCCCTGTTGCAACCCTTTTCGACCTAATTTACCCGTTTGGTAACCCCTGTGGGGGGAATCGCGGTCGTAAAGAATCTACTCCTTGGAAGCCGTTTGAGTTTCCTGTGTTTGGACTACGAAGCCTTCTTTTTTTTTTGGAGCCCGCCGACGCGGATTTTGCAAGCCACGCCGCCCTACGTCGTCCCTGGACCCGGACCTCCTTTCGACATCTTTCTACGCTTCTATTTCTTCTATTTCTACCCGCCCCTGGTGGGTGACTATCAACCCCTCGTGCATTGTTTGTGTTACATTGTAAGTTAATTTTAAGAGTTATTTGCTTGTATATTTGTAGTAACGAAATACCATTGATATATTAATAATTTAAACGTAGTTTTTTGTGTTATTTATATTTCGGTCTTTGATATCATAATTCAATTTAACTTAATTCTTTTCTTTTCTTTAATCTAGTCTTTGCGGTCATTGTCAAAAATTAATGTAACTTGTGAAATCATTGTTGTTGAAGTGTTGCTTTATTTATCTTTTCACATTAAAACCAATGGTAGTCGTAGTCATTTGCATGCTCGATCGAGTACGTAGATTTGATGTTATTGTTTCTTAATAATTTTACCATTTTGTTGAATAATAACCCGGCACCTCCCACCAGTTCATGTCAATATATAAACAGCTAATAGATTATCTGTGCGTTTTTATTTAATTACTTTAATTTAACCGACCCTGGCGCACTAGTTTGTTTTTCTGTCATTTAAAATACATTTTCATTTAAATTTAACTAGTTAACAACATATTAAAAGGAATTCCGCAAGTACCAAATCCCTTGTTCCACCGACTGGTAAATAGCCATTCTGGGCTGGTGGTCAACTTACCGGGCGACAGCGTCGGGCTAGTGAAGGCACAACACCTGTTAACCCAGTGGCGCTCCACTTCCGACATCTCTCCGGCGCCTCCCTGGCCGAACCGACTCCGATAGTCGCAGCGTGGGAAATAAATAAATAATAAACCGTTGTTTTATTTATCCTTCTTCCCATCCGTGGGTACTTTGCGATCATTTATTTTATTTTATACCAATAATCTTTTAAAACAATATTAACTTTTCACTATTATTTAACCTGTCTCATGCTTCTGGAAAATTGCTACTATATTTATTCGCCCTGAGATTTTACCTGCCTAGCCAATATATTATCCAATAACCCTTTCCATGATCGTTTGCAGCGTCGATGGTGATATTTTCTCCCAGCCTTCAGTTGATTCCATTTAATAAACATCCAGTATACATATATATGTATACGTTATATGTATATGTATGTGTAAATTATACTTGTTCAGATACGTAAAATTCAGCTCCCGCTCCAATACAAAAATAAACGCGATTCTACTGTATTAAATTTCTTCACGCCTTTGCTAATATCTCGAATAGAGTGACATCGATTGCATTAACTTTTCGTATTTACAGTACGTTGCCTTAATTTCAACTCTAATAGCTTTAGGGGTACTTTTTAATGCCTTATCGGAGTAGAGCCTTTTGGATATATGCCTTATTTCAATATAAGTAGTATTATTTTTCATAAAAGTATTTACATAGTACGTATTGTAAAGTACTGATAATCAGAAATTATCGGACAGAAGATCTATAGACCATCGCATACCATGCAAGCTCTTCTTATTACCACTATTTAGCTTTGTTTAAAGAACCAAATGGTAATAGATTGAATTTGATGTGTACGTGCCTATGTCTCATTGAAAAATCGAATACAAATTAAACTCGTTTAAACCTTTACACTCTGAAATTTGCATTCGATAACACTTTGAACTGACTGAATCCCCTTAGTTTCGTTACTGGTAGCCTATGTTTAAACTATATTTGAAAATGCAAACAGTTGCTAATGGTTGTAGTAAATTACAAGTCGAATATATTTTGGTATGCGGTTGCTGCCGTAGATTTGGAAACTGACTCTTCTATAAACCATTTGAGGACGTGTGCTCCTGGTAGTTAGTTAGATATTTATTTATTAGCTAATTATTCTATTTAGCAACCAAAACTTTTTTTGTGGAATTATGGCTTAAATGAATGCAATTTTTCTTAATTAAACAACGTTTCCACAATTTTTTATTGCCTTTTTCGAGTTTTCATAGATTAATTAACAGATTAATTAAAGGTGAGTTGTAGATGACTTCCTTTTTTTTGTTTACAACCATCTGTTGTTTGTCAATAACACAAAACATTTTAAAATTGTATAAGACGTTATCATTAAGTATGTAATTTACAAACAAACATATAAGCGAAGTACAAACATTTTTGAACAAAGCTATTACGAACAGCTACTAACAATAAGTTAGGAGGAGTCATATTTTTGCATGTTGTCAAAAAATTGTGTTAGTCAACGCAAATTGCGTTAATTTAACACATTTTTTGGGTTGTATATAAACAACACAACCATTGGATTTATTCAACCCATAAAACAGTGCATAAAATGTTGGTTGCACACTAAACTAAGTAACAAGAACATCAAAAGATGAGTGATGTCAACGCAAAATATGTTTTCACTGCACCAAGTTTATATTTATATATATAATTTGTTTGAAATAACGTTCTTTTCATTTGACTCAACAGACAAAAAGTTTCAAAATTTCTTATTGTGATGGTTCAGTGATTATTATTTTGGTTTATATTTATACAACAATATATGATGGGTATATAATAAAAGTAACTTAAAATACGATTATTTTCATGTGTTGTATAAAAATTATAGTTTTGAACAACTATAATTTTATTTAATTGATCCAAAAAATATTGCTCTCCACGAACACGGCTCCTATTAGATGTTTGTATGATGTAAATATACCAGATTAATGCTTAATAATAATCGCATTTACCTTGCTATTTATGCTAAATATATTGGGTTGCTGGAATGAAATAAGGGAAGCGCCATCTATGTAACACTTACTGTAATACATGTACGTGTTTAATGTATTTGCTGTACTGTATAGGTAGGAAACTACTACAAAATAGATGTGATGCTAATTTGATGCATCGTACTCTTATTCATCAGTTTCCACAACTCAAAATGTAATTTTATTCAATGTTTCAGGTTCGTTTACTTACGCACATTTTTAGTTGAATAAAAAAGGCAACATGTTAACTTTTTAGTAATATTAAAGGAACCATTCATTGTTAATTAGAACAAGTTGAAGCTTGAACATTATTTCAAATTTTCGGGGTTGATACGGTGAATCCAAATTGCTCTCAAACGTACGGTGTGATTGTTCAAGTACATGCGCAGAGCATATTAAAATTTACCACTAAAATTTTTCATTTAACTGTGGATTATGGTTACGTGAAAATGAGTTAATATTGTTTCAACAATATCAACAACGCAAATTTACAAGTTTGAGTTAACGTTGCACTTTTAAAAGAATATAAGTAAAGTGATCACCCATAAATCAACACTAAATATTGTTAATCCAAAACAAAACTGTTAACCCAACATATTTTTTTTAGACTAACACAATAGCGGATTTCTTTAACATTATTTTGTTTTGGGCTAACATAAAAATTCGGTAACACAAAATTTCATGTTGGATTAGACCAACCATTTTTCTCAGTGTATAGCAAGATAAGCCAATGAAAAATTTACCGGAAGTATATATGTAATTGCAAACCCATACAGAAGTTGTATCTAAGAAGTTTAGAATTTGTGAATATTCAGAAAGGATGGAAAGAATTTAGTTCTTATACCACATGAGATAAATATGAGTCCAATCAAATTATTTCTAAAATTAATCTAGGGTCACCACGGTTGGAATCACCAATAACCTCAAAGAATATATTTGTAAGATTGTTGAGCAAAGAGCTTTATTAATCCAAGTTAGCAGTCAAATACAACTGTATATACAGCTGCGGCCAAATGTTATAGGCAGCTTTGATGATATCAAAGCATGTCATAATGTTAAAATTATCTCCGTGGTATACATTCGAAATGTTTATGTAATTGTCTATATAGTTCTAAAATATTCTTTATGAGCAGTTTTTATAAATGTACAGAATATTTATGTAGCTTTAAGCCTTCGAGATGTCATTTTTTCTCAGCCATTAAGAAAATATTGTACAGAAGCACACACACAAAAGTACCAAAAAATTATTAAAATTCTTTAATAAACAATACTTGTAATGTATTTGGACTACGAATTTTATTTTTTACTTATTCTACTTTGATTATTCACACAAAATCTAGGGTGTCTATAACATTTGACCGCACCTGTACTTAAAATGAATGTAAAATGAATTTATGCAAACTAAACACATTTAGTTTCTGGTTAATTGCAACAACACATTCCACAATAAACACAAAAAATGTTGCTGTCCAACATTTTACATTTATTGTCTAAGTCAGGCAGCTTAAGTTTTACTCTGATGTATTACTTTTTTTGGACAACACGCTATCAACCTTGCAATATGAATTCATACATATGTTATAAATGTATAAAATAAAATACATAACTGATAACTACCTCTGGAAAGCATTACCACATTATGTTTTTATTATATTTTTTGGCGTGTATTTATATATTTAACGAGTGCATTATTCTCTAATTATTGTAACGGTACGTGTTACCAAAATTTTAATCTTTAGTGTATACATTTATTTGATTTTTTATTGTGTATAAACACAAATAAGAAATATATGCACATAAGTGTTGTATGGCCATTGATCGCCATCCAATAACTTTAACATTCATAAGAAAACGATATTTTGGTTATATGGTTGAAATGCGTGCGTCATTATAGAAGTTGGACACGCACAGTTTATTTATCGCAATTATTTTTATGTGGCGGTGTCCTACAAAAAACAATGTTAGTTAAAAATTCGGTTTATAGTCCGCCCTAACGTAAGTAAATTACACTTTCAATATTCCGAGGGCTGCGGCAGTGTTCTTTATGGAAACCGAGTGTATGTAAAACGTAAAGAAAATTAATCAATACAAGGAACACGCCAGTATAAATTAGATCGAGTAAGTGAACCTTGGTTCGGCGGCAGGGGTGGAAATCATAGGAGATTTCGAGTGAGATTAAAAATCAGCTGTTTACCAGGAATATTGCCAATAAATTTTCCGGATAGATTTTATGACATTCTCAATAAATGTTATTGCTTTTCCAACATTCAGCGCCCGTGTAAGTTACGACAGTGCGCCTGTTGTTTGTTTTCTACATATGCGGGGCAATTTCAAACGGTAATGTAATAATAGTGTTTGTAGGTGCATATCTGTGCGCACCTTTTATTCGCCTAGAATTCTATTTCCCTACGAAAAGCTTTACAGGAAATCGCTTTAGTAGAAGATCCTATTTCGGTACGATTTGAGTTCTGGTGTATTTTGAATACGATAACAAAAATAACAGTTAAAGCGCCTAGCAATTTTTTGCGTAAATTATTAAATACTTATAGTTTTTAATATCGTATAACAATTTATAGTTTCTCGTATAAACTTATTACTGCCTGAAAAAGTGGATGAATACTTTACTGACTATTTTCAGCTGAGAGAACCTTACTACAAAGTCCACTGTTAGATTAGATTAGTATGGCCATGCGTTTCACCATTACTTTTTCAGATCTATTGCGCTGATTCCCTCTCTTATAGACGTCACTCTCAAGCTTTGCCTTCTTAATTAAATCTATTATTTTTGAGAGAAGCTCCTTCATTTATCAATTTCCTCTACGGCTCTCTGAGCTCAGCAATAGAAATATTGTCCTCGCCAGACCATTGCAAAGGCACAGAACATGAACTAGGATTTCTATTACTTCTTGTCAGAATCTGCAAATAGCGCCCTCTCGCCTGTGTTAAATATATACCTATTTAGCTTACATTTACAGCAGTTCGACATACCTCCTACCAGTCTTTCTATCTTTATTTAGTAGGTCTTAATTAATTCAGACCTTTGTTAAGAACTGTTTTGCCCGTCTTTATCTTGGCAATCTTCGCCACCATTTCTCGGATTTTTTATGTATCGATTTGTATGGTTGATATCCTAGCTTTATTCACTTATATTTTTAGGTGCTCGCCTCAAGAGGGCGCCCACATAGTACCAAACCAACTTGGAGTCAACACTTGTAAAAGTAATTGAGGTAAGTGTTGCCGGGCTGTCAGAATAAATAACGGCGCTTCTGCCTAACTCAGTTCATCTTTCTACTTCTCTTACACAGTGATGAATGTGTGCAATATCAGCATGGAATACTATCGTGTCCTTACTAAAGCTAACCAATGGCCTTCTTTCAATATATTCTGGTTCCTACTCCATTATCAGTGTTAGAGCCGTCGATGTAGTAGTTCGAGTTCGATCTTATTAGAAGGCATTCGTCCTTATCTGGAATTATAACTTGATACTTTCTATACTGGTTGTATTTCTAAACCACATCACTTGGCATTTAACCATAATAATGAAACGTCAAAATTGTAAAATGCCTTAACAGTTTTCCGGGATTTCTTTTTCTGGGGCCACGTAAATGATTCTGTAGAATGAGATAGGTATCTTCATCCATTTTACTAGAAATGTTACAAAAAGTAACGCAAAAACTTACACAAAAGTATACAAATATCATGTAACTATGTATATTATTCTAGATAGTTCCATGTACGGGTTAATTTAACTTAACCAAAGATATCCGGTGCTATTTAAAAAAATAAAAACAAGTTAGCTTGGATTAAAGTTGAGCAAATGCTCAGGACTATAGTGGTCACATGTATATAACTGTATAGATTTTAGTTCCAGTGTTATATCAAAATAAGTATGTATGCATTAAGCTATGAATATCTAACACAAATTCAAATATAAAGTATCTTAACCAAAACCTGGGGATTGGGAGTACCTACCAGGCGCGTCCCCGAGGTGAGCGATGTCCATCTTGTCAGGGTTCGCTCAAGACGAGATGTGGTTACTGACGGCTATAAGTTCGTCCTTCTTGCTTAAAAACTGGAGCAGGTGAGATGAAGACCGTTGCGTGAACCACTCCGGTGGCTAAGGCTTTTACATGGTTCTACAACGATGCCAGTTGTTGCTTTTGGCTATCGAACTGTTAAACCAGGTCGCGAAAGGGATGGGGGTCCTAACTTAACTGCATCTACCGAGAGGAGACAACCTCAACAAAAACCTAAATCCTAAGATGGCGGACTAGGCTGATGGGATGCGTGTCTGGATAGAAGACCAGTCTACTAGTCCAACCTTGGGGCTCCTGGCGCAACCCATGTGTATTTAGCCTTACCTCTGCATGCGGGGCTCTGTGGAGGTGGACCTTTCCTTCCCTAGCTACTCGTGTAATCAACTATGGAGGAAGGACGTTTATTAGCGGGACGTATAATAAACAGGAATTGGAGCAGGACCTCCATAAGAAGCCTTCCATTTCCAAAGTGAGAGTACCTCACAAGGAAGGCACAAAGGGAGGACCAAAACGACTGGAGCAGATTGGGGTACAGGATGGCATCCATCCCCTCTGAAATTGCGTAGAACTGTGCAACTCAAGGGCGTTGCACCTGGGAGCACGTGAAATTGAAGAGGAAGACTTGATCTGACCTGGGCCCTTCGATATCCTACACTTTCTGAAAGGAATAGTATTGGAAGGCCTGCTGTAAAACGGCAAGAGCAGGGGACAATGGATCTTTTAGGTCGCAGTGTAATATCACCCTCGTAATATATACATACATACATCTTAATCGAAAGCTTGCAGCGCAGCCATTTTTTCTAAAGCGTAAATGACAACGTAATTGAATGTTATTTTTCTGCGTAGAATTTAAGAATTGTATAGTGTGCAGGGTGTTCCATTTAAAATAATGAAGTGAGTATCCATTCTCCTACTTCTGGAACACTTGCATAGTCAAAAGCAAAGCTTATAGAACTTTCTAAATTTCAGATGAGCCGTATGCTCTATGTAATGAGTTTCGATAAGTTTTTTAGTTTACCCATTTGATAACACAAGATATGTTATAAATTCTTGATGTTTCTTTTAATAGATATTCAGAAGATGACCATTAGAAAACACAAAAATGGAATAGCAATTAGAAATTTGTAACAATCAGCACAAGAAATATGTTAAATGACGATTTCATCCGAAAGTCATCCTAGAAATTGCTCTACTTGAAGTAATACTTACCTTTAAAAGCGATTAAGGGGAAGGAATTGGTTAATGCGTCAACATTGCATCAACGACCATGAGTTTTAGAAATAAGTCACTGTTAGGGTGTTTAAACCGTTTATTTGGATTCGTCTGATAAAACTTCACTTAAAAACTAGTTCTTTAATACACTATTAAAACAACTTACCAAAAATTTCATTACACTGGGAGCACCTTCCGTTAGCAAAGCTACCATAATCAGTATTGACACTAAGCTTTGGAATTTTCCGTTGGGTTCAGTATCACTGCATATGACGATAGCTTTGCTATTGAAGCGAACGTCCAGTGTAGTGAATATGTGGTAAAGTGTGTAGTACTTAAGTAGTAGTGCATGTTTGTGTTATTTTAGATATTATAGCTTCTTTCTTGGTTAGCTGCGATGAACTAACTTTCTATATAGAACGAACGCTGTCATTTCAGTTATACCGATTTTTTTCCTTGAAAGCATTCCAGGTGCTTCTTTTTTTAAAATATCTCCCCCTAAAATTTACTTATCTTTTGATTCCAATTTAAAAAATGCAACTAGTATCTTAGTACTGTACAGAAAAAATCGAATTTCAGTTTTTCACTATTATATATTTAATAAAAGTAGGAATACTACCAAATATTTGAGTACAAAGCTCACTAGAACTGATTTCTTTAAAATTGAAAACAGGCCTAAAAAAATAAGAGTTTTGATAATATTTTCTGAAACATCAACTTTGGCTACATGAGTGCTCACATTTGTATGCAATCCGAAATACAAATAAGTACCTATATGTTATGTCGCGGAGTTCAAGAATGTATAACATTAAATGACAATAATAAACAATTATATAAATATTGACTGTATATGACAATTTGAGGGTCTGAGAATACCCTCAAATTGTCATATACAGTCAATTATTGCTAAACGTTCTGAAGAAAATTTATACAGAAAATGTTTGACGAATCGAGAAACAATTAATTCCATTCAGTTGCCAGCATCTTAGCATCATTATATATCTCCACACAATATAATTACAATGATAATACGTTAGTGTCAATTAAATTTTATAAATACATGATTAAATAATGCAATTTTTCTTTTCTTTCCTTTTTTCTAGTTCATTCTTAGAAATGATTTTCCTTCCGTGTGGTTGGTAGTATTTTAGTATGTGCAGACTAGATCAACTAAGATGTTATTTGAAATATTTTTTTGAAAAAGCTATCAAGAGATGAGATTCCATAGGAAAGGTAAGTAATTGTATTACCTTACGTTTTCTGTGTATATATAGTAAATAAATCGCGAAATGTTTCAAAAACTATATATTGAAATTTCATAGAAATAGTATCTTTAAAATCAGTTCTTTCATATTTTCAAAAGTGATTAGATCCTGCAGTTTTGCAGTAAAACCTTCTAAAAAGATTTTAATAACATTGACGGACCATACATTATATCCGAGAATGGGATATAAAGATGAAATCGTTTCATTTGACAAACATGAGAAATTTATTATCATGCAGCGAATTCGTGTGCGATATTTTCATATGTAAACCAGCCACTGTGCAGTATTTTAAAATTCCTCGCAGCCTCGCGGAAGAATAGATTTAATCGAAGCGAATATTGAAGTAGTCGATGATGCATCACGTACGTAGTTTTTGATCCTTTTGGTGGCCCTAAGGACCACTTCACACTCCATGCTGATGTGCTCTCGTAATTTGCCGTGCCCTAAAATCATAAATTTCGAATTCAAATTTTTTTTCTGGAAAATTGCATTCGATAGAGATTTTTAGGGCGTCTAGTGGAAAATTTATTTTCGTCATATTTCTACAATACGAATCCAGATATTTTTCAATAACATTTAGCTTTTGTAGTGGTTTATTCCTTTATAGAAACGCATCGAGATGCGGATTTTTTAAATCTATTTAGTAGTGTAATTAGTTCAGAAGATCAGCTGATGTTTAATGATAATATAGACACTTGAATCAAAATCAGAAATTACTTTGACGCAATAAAAAATTACATTATGCGTCATAAAATAATAAACACAACAACAAGAATGACAAAAAACAAAATGCACTAAGAATATATGCGTATAAGGAAGGCAAACAGAAAAAAAAGTCTATATTGAGTACACTGACACGGCGTTATAGTATTCACCAATTGTGTAACACTCACTCCTTAACAAGATTTTTTTATTTGTATTTCAAATCTCGTAGTAGTCATCTACTTAAACACTATTAGACAAAACATTGTACAATTTGGTCTTCCCATAATCATATAACGCTGCGTGCTCTTAAACCAGGACAAGGCGCTTTAGGTTATTTTGCTGTCCGGTTGTTATTACTTGTGAGTACCACCATACTGAAAACATATGTTTGTTTGTGTGAACATATTTAAGGCTAGCCAGGATGCACACACGTTGGCAATAAGGTGAGTATATTTTCATTCTTAATCCAGCTTCTACAAGATTCGTTGTATTTCAGGTCACACAGAACTCTGACTGCCTGCTTCTGAGTCGGAGCACTCGCCGTGGGATTGGACAAAACAAGATACCGTAGTTGATATGAGAATGGAACATGGCAAAGTATACTAATCTAGCAGCATCTCTTGTTGCTACACTTTTAATCCTGCTGTAAGCAAATAATGACTTTGGAGGCAGAACCGTTTTGTTATTAAAGAAATCGCAATAGAAGGAGGAGTTCACGAGATAGCACTATTATCGTGGCGCCCATCAACTAGAATGAAATTGTATAGGATCATTTATGCTCTCTGTCTAGAAATTCTATCCTTCCCTAAATCCAACTCCAGAGTTTCTTCAAACCTTCTTCGTCGGAGTAAGTACAGTTGTAGTTTATTCCATATCTCCAACTCCATGGATATTTCTTTAATTACGGAAATGGAAGTGTGTCTAATCCAGAAGGAGAAAGCTATAGTGTCGTGCGAAACACCTGCCTTGAAAAATTTAAAACGATAATATAAAAATATTTTTCATGGTGTGTTGGTTATCTGTCCACAGATAAAAATTCCCCCTTTTTTAGGAGATAAGTTTCAAGTTCAAATATGCTATAAAGGAATTTTACACTTAAAGAGATTAATATTTTACCTTTTTCTTTTTTTACATGTAAATATGTTACTATTCGCCGAAAATTAATTTATTAGAAGGTAAGAAACTGTTTCATGTTGATAGATGTTCCGATATGTAGAATCAAAGAAACAAAGCTGTTGTAGAGAACTACAATACTGGAAGTTTAGACAAATATATCTCATTGAGTAGTATTTGACCATGTTTTATTAAATCTGTCTCTAGTAAGATTTTACATTTTTGTGATTATATACATCACAAAATTTATTATTATTATTTTAAGTTAACGCTAAAAATGAAATATTTTTCAATTTTAAGATGATTTAAATACTTTTCTACTAGTACTCAATAAATTTACACTTCTGCAAATTCACTTCAACATCGTTGAACTGGTCGTCAAGGAATTTCAGCGTTCCCTAAAGAGTTGATTTTAACTCCTTTTTTTCTGTGTAAGCGCATTTGTCAGTAAATTATATACATTCTTGCATTCTATTGTATTTACGTTTTATTATCTAATTAATTATTAAATATTAAATTAATTATACGCAGTAAATTTATATGTACAACATTATATAATGTTAAGTAATTAAAACAATCACTTTTTGTAATTTTCAATATATATATACAATGTATAATTCTCTCATTTAAATCTTATCGAAAGACCTGAAGGTGCCACCTAGGTGCCGAAATCTGTAGGCTATAAAAAAGATAGTCATAGTAAACGAATAGAAGAGGACCAAATACCGAAGTGTATTTATTTATTGTCTAAATAAAAAAATATACTAGTTAGGTTAAATCTATTTTTTATTCATTGCGTTCCTCATTTGCAATTTATGACCGTTTTATTTAGTTTTCTTTTGGAAAATTTCGGGGATTTGTATATCGAAGATCTTTTGAAGAGAGCCACTGATTCGGTAAAGGAGTCTAAAAATTGGCCCTAGATTGTAAATTTTGAGTTTCGTCAGATTGTAGTTTGCCCAAGACCATTGTGTCAAATGTACCACATATTAGTGAAGCAGAAGTGGATCATGTGGACGGAGATAGAGCAAGCCACACTGAATTCACCTTGAAATATCTGGATGACAAAGGAGAAACTATTTAAAATTGTCACTTACGATTAGAACGTAAGTTTTACTGAGAATAGACAGGCCTAAAATGCTTGGCCTGGCAGAACGTCGAGATGTAAAGAGCCCACCTCAATGCATCAATGTTAAAGCATCCTTTTCATGCTAATCTTCTCCCCAAAGTCATTCTAATAAGATTTCTGATTCCAGGGAGGGGCAAAGCGATTGACAGTTTTGAATTACATTGAACTTACTACAGTGAGGCCGAAATCTGAATTGCGCCAACCCTCCACAGATTCACAAAGCAGTGGAGTGGTCTACTGTACTATTTTAAATCCTATAAGAGTATGTAAGTCCATAATTTTTTCTGAAGCATTAAAAAATATGCGAAAAACCATTGAAAACTGGTTGAACTGAACTTAATTTACATATTTTTTTCTTTTATTCACTACCTGTTTGACCGCACACCTGAAGAAAAAGCAATCCATCCAGTTTGAGTGAGAGAGAAGGCAGCCCAGTAATGGCGAGGGGTATAGCGCACAATCTCTTCTCTCATTCAAACTTGGCGGGTTGTTTTTTCTTTGACTGTACCTTCAATGGTTTTTGTTTCTAATTAGCAGAAGTTTTTAAATTTAACCAGTCCGCTGTACGTTTTCAGTATTATTAAATTAAAATTATGACATTGCATTGATGAAGAAGAAAAAAAATATCGAAGTTGCGAACACCTGCTAATATAACAATAAGTACGCATATGTAATGTACCTACGATATTTTTTTTAAATAGCTTAGACTTCCCCTTGAGTTAATCTAATAGCAATTATAAGCAAGATGTAAAACAGGAACGGTGGTTAAGCGAAAATAAGAAAAAAGCTAAATTTTCTGGATGGAAGTAATTTAAGAGATTTATGAATGGTTATAGGGGCGCGTCATACTTTGTAAAGGATTAGTTTCGTACGATTTATTCTTAAAAGGCACGGTTAGACTGCATTAGGATTAATAGCAGGACCGGTATTTAACGTTAGTATTGTTGGTATCCCGTCAAATTTAATCAATAGTCTTTTTTTATAAACGGCTACGCTGCGTCCTTACGTTTCATACTGCATTATAGAGGGTAATCCGCAAAATACGGTAAGGAGTTATTTTTTATTCCTCGCCTTGTACTTGACAAACTGAAATAAATAACGAGAAATCACGGATCAGCGCATTATTTATCTTTAGAAACCACAATGGTGAGGATTACAAATGAAAAATAGCTTAGCCGTGGCAGCAATAACACAGATGCTAATATAATTCCCGGTTTTTAAGCACCCGAGTTTATACGATTATTCCCTCCGTGTCACCCATGCTTAACTATTTATAAACATCAATAAAAACAAGGATTGGTATGCGTATGTGGGCATAGATGTAATACATGGGTGTATACGTATAAAATTCTTTTAGGGCAGCCATTAAAACCGTTGTATCATATTTCATTTGTTGTAATATATCAAGAGCTTACACGTAGTAATAATGTATAATTAGACGCAGTGAAGTAGTTGAATTGATTAAAATAGGAATATAGCGGTGCGTGTATCAATTTTATCACAATCAATTTCTGTTGCCGTATTTCCATATATGCGGCCTACACGTAACTCTGATCGTCAAGGTAATTAGATGTATTATTAATAGGAAAACTGAGATTTCGGTTAAGTATGCAACAGTTGTTTTCAGTAGCTAACATGATTTATGGTAGATCGGTAAATTAATTCTGGGTTGGAGTTAAAGTTTTCTAGCTTTGGAGAATGAAATTGGATAGTATCCGGACAAAATACCTATGTATAGCTACCTAAATAAACGGTATGTACATCTTTCTGATACCTTTCATCATGCGAACAGGACAGGTGAAGTCAATGAATCAGTACGTCCTGTTCAGCAGCGCTCGATGTTAATTAATAATGAGAATAATCTATTTTTGACATTAATATGAATTTAAAAATAAGAAAAAAAGACATCATTAGTCGATCGTGTTTGTGGATAAGATTATTTGTTTTTGGCATAGTTAGCAAATAAGGAATTTATTGATTATTCTTCATGAGCTGCCTACCAGCCCATTTGTAAAAAAATCTTGAGCAATTTGTTCCCCTAATACTTGTGGGGGGTGAACAAGTGATTTCTCATTTATAATTATACCTATTAACTCGGACGGGACGGGAAATCCCGCTCGATTGGATTATGTTTCGGGAATCCTGAATTCCCGAGTTCCCGATAAGCGTCGGTACGGGAAATCTTGTCCCGAAACATAATCCAATCAAGCGGGAACTCGGGAATTCGGGATTCCCGAATTCCCAATAGCTAAGAATTGTAAATGTACAAGTATTTACATGTGTCCCATGAGTTCTCCTAACTACGAACAACCATTGTTAAGATTTCCCTTATTTTTTTTTTTTAACATCAACCGCGATTAACAATGTTTTAAATATTCTTTTTAACATTAGAAGGGGCGAGAGGAAGGGAAATACACCACCGGGGCACAGGATGCATTAAAAATGATTTAAATGATTTTTTTGACATCGGAAGGGAACAATTCAAATCATATTTTTTTAGCATGGAAAGTACTGAATTCAATCGAGTAAAGGTATTTTGCGAAACGTAGAATTTTGTAATCAGCATGACATCTACTAATAAGAATATTGTTTAGACATTTGTTTTGCACATTAGACGGGAATTCCCGTTCCGATTTAACAGGTATATTTATAATGCAACGTTTTAAACTAGCACTGTGTGTGCGTATTTATACAATGTAGATATATGGTGTCACGTTATCATGTTCTTTATGACTATCATGTTAGAATCATATTCAGATCACAATCAGCATATATTTCGTAAAACTCCAACCATTTCACGTCAATTCATGGGAAATTGGTAGCAGGAATTTTGCATATCAAATGTTATTTAATTTTCAGGAAGCCACAATAAATAACAAGATATCCAAGTTTATTTCACAAATTACAAAATAAGCAGGAATGAAAATTATTTCAAATCATTTAATGAAAATAATAAAAATGAAATTAATTAAGTACATAATAATTTAAACAATGACAATCGGAATCTCTCGAAATCGGCTAGGTACTTATGGATCTTTCTGGCTCGGAATTGGGATTGGTGACTTTTCGAGGGATTGTAATGGTTCTGGTTGTTAGCTTTCTCTGGTTCTCTGGTTTCTTTATGGGGTTTCGAAAATATTTCGGTCAAGTATGGAATTCTTGGTAAATCGGGATTCTATTTAAGTTTGGTTGGATTTCGGTGTACTATTTTTTCATTTGGGTAGATTTATTTCTTAATAAAATGTATTTTTCAGGTTTGGTAATAAAGTTTGAGGAGCCATGGATCATCTTGCCTAGTTGATGGTTTGTTTCTTAACTTACTAACACTGGCTTAGAGTTGGGAAAACTTCAATCAAATTAATCAATCCTAATTGAATAAAAATTTTCAATTATTAATTGAAGTGATTAATTAAAAATTGAAATTTTTATTTTCAATCGAAACGAATAATTAAAAATTGAAATTAAATTAATTTTTAACCTGGCCGGATTGATTTCATTCAATCGTTATTTTTTAATACTCACTCTCAGAGTTCAACATTAATCCATGAAATTTTTACTCAATTAAATTTCGGATTAAAATTATCAATCGGGATTTAACTGAAATTAATTTAATTGTTAGATTGAATTAAACATGTAATGATTAGTTAGTTAATCGTTAATTTTAATGGCGCAGAGAAACTTAGGGGTTGCTATTTAAAAAAATAAGTTATCGCAACTGAAAGTCTTTTCTTTTGCCCCCTCACTTCCTGCAGTCAGTTTAAATGTTTCTTAATTTCTTTATTGGAAATAGATGATATTATTTACAATGAAAATGAAAAAATTACACTGTACCAACTGCAAGCAACTTAAAATTTTGTGTACCACTGCATGATTCAAAATTATTTAAAAAAGGCGAATATCTTGTAAAGCATAATAATTAAGGCATGGTATGTTAGATAAACTTGACCTAAAATTCAGAGTAGAATCCAAATTTGAAATAAAAATACTATCTTTCCATTTGAAATAGAAAACAAAGTTGGCAACTACTTCCGGTATTAGGGAACATTACCGGAAGTCGAAAATATTTTAGCACCCACAGGCTCACTACAAAAAATTTAAATCTCGCATTTATTTCCTTCTCCATAAACTTTTAATGGAAGCTCGTCGTGACACACACTGTATATATGCGCACATATTTTAATTTTTTCTTGCATGGTCTTTACTTTTAACTTTAAGGAAATTATAACGGTAAGATCTAGGACCTAAAATGCAATAATCGAATTATATTATAAATGAATTTGATATTTCTTTGGATGCGAAGTGACATGCCATAATTTATATTGAATATTCGTGTTTTTAGCAACTGTTGCGTGCAGTATATATTTCACATTTAGGATAACTTGAGTAGGGTTTGCCGATAACTGTAAGTCTAGGGAACGAGCAGACCTACATTACGTCAATGTAGCTAACGTATATATCCCAATTAGGGTTAAAACACTAACTTAAAATAATGTGGAACTATGTCGTTCGACAAAGTTTAACTATTAGCGATAAAATTGGTTCGGTTACTTGCACTATATGCCACTATTATCCTTAATACGTACTTGTACTAAATTGTTTAAACTTCGTCGATTTAACTTTTATTCTAACATTTTAGAATATTAGTGCAACGTGCAATACACTCGAATGGCTTTTGTTAGGAAATTTTAATCAACATTTACACGAATTAGGAAACTTTCTAACATAGGTTTAACGTTCGGATTTATTCGATATTAAATTTAATCAAATTTACGGAAATAGAGCGCTCCGGGGATTTCGCGCAATTTGCAAGTAAAACATGTTCAATCCTAAAGTGCAAACTAGATAAATCAATGCGACCGGAGAAGTGTTCGATTGAACTTTCGGTACATTCAGGAGACTTCACGCCTATGCATGCATTACAAATAGGATGCAGCTGAAACAAAATGTAAATATTGTTACGTGAAGTGAACTCGAGATGGGTTCTACTGAAATACAGCAAATTTTATAGACAGTGAAAATTGCCCTGCTTCTTTTAGATGCGTTTTCTGATCTTGAAGAAACATTGGTTTATATTGATGCTCTTTTGTGACCTATAGATAAAAATGTCCAAACACGATAACAGCTTTTGTTTTCAATTATAAATTAAGATTACATTAGGTAGCAAACACAATATTGAAGAAATAAACATAAATCTGTGATTCCACTTACAATAGTTAATTTATCCGGCTGATCACTAAACTGAGTTGAGATAAATTAAAAGTTCTGATTTTCCTTAATCTTCAATACTTCTACAGAGTATAACTGTTACATTATACGTATTTTGAAAGTTTAATTACATATACTAGCAATAAGAGTGTTGTGTTATTTAAACGAAGGTTCGACCCAGAATATCTTTATTCTAGAAATACACATACATACCAGCGTACAACATGTTACAACAAAAACAGTCCTAGGTAAAAAGTAAATATATACACCACTAGCGAAAAGTAAATATATACAGCACTAGCGAAAAGTTAATACACTCAATTTACCACAATTCCTTTCCCTTAAAATTAATACAATTCAGAACATATACTCTTTGTTTCGACTCCTTAAATTATAACGACGGTTAACAGATGATTCTGGCGAAGTACAACTAGGATTATCATCATCGCTAACAACAATAGTTTCAGTTGCCGCCTCATCAGAATTTTCTGTTTCTTGCTCTTTCAATTCCAATTGAGAGTCTAAATTTTGGGTAGGAGCAGATAAAGACTTACGAGATCTCAACTGATTAGAATGTCTCCTAATTATTTTATCTGTTCCTACTTTCACATCATAAGCAACATTTCCAGTTTTATTTACGACACTTCCAGGAAGCCAAGGAGAGTCAAAAGCTTGTAATGGATTTTTCGCATAAACTTCACTGCCAATTTCAAAGTTTGTTGGTCTACCTTTAAATTGTTCAATTTGCGCTTGTTGTTTATTATTTATAATATTGTAATGATTTGGTCTTATTAAATCTAATCGCGTTTTTAAATTACGACCAAACATTAGGGAAGCTGGACTAGCATTTGTAGTACAGTGAGAAGCGATTCGATAATTAAATAGAAATATTTGCAAAAATTCGTTTATATCTTTTCTTTCATCATGAGCCTTTTTAATAGCATTTTTTACTTGTTTAACACAGTTTTCCGCTGCACCATTGCTTTGCGCATGGTAGGGCGGTGAAAACAAATGTTTGATGCCGTTTAGTTGTAAATACTTCTCGAATTCACCCGAAGAAAACGGCTGTCCGTTGTCTGACACAATCGTATCGGGTAAACCAAAGCGTGCAAACACGGTTCTTAAAAGTTTGATTACCATTTTAGCATTTGCTTCATTTATTTTAAAAACTTCTAACCATTTTGTGAACGCATCTACTATTATCAAATATTTGCTATTAAATATAGGACCCAAGAAGTCCACATGTATACGTGACCAAGGTCTATATGTTTGAGGCCATGGTTGCAAAATTGTTTTAGGTGGATTATTTTGAAATTTTTTACAAGTTTGACAATTTTGGCAAAGTTTAACAATGTCACTGCCAATTAACGGCCAATAGCAATAAGATCTAGCAATTGATTTACACTTATTCATCCCTAAATGACTAGTATGTATTTCATCCAAATTTGTTCTCTAAATTTTGGTGGGACACAACTCTAACCCCCATAAAATACATCCTTGCTCTAAATGCAATTGATGTCGACGCAAAAATAGGGTTTAATTCCATCTGACATATTCTGAATGTGTTCTGGCCAACCTGTAAAGCAATAAGAAAACACCTTACTTAATATAGGATCTTTTTGTGTTTCCACCGCAATTTGCTTGTGACTAATCGGTAAAGCTTGATTAATATACAAAATGTGACCTATATCTGGCTCTTTATTTGATTCTAGATTAAGAGGTAATCGTGATAATGCATCAGCCACACAATTGTTCTTTGAAGTGATGTATTTAATTTCATATTGATAAGCTGCCAAAATTATTGACCACCTCTGCAATCTGCTTGCCGCGAACTGAGGCACACCTTTTCTTTCGCCAAAAATTGCTAAAAGCGGTTTATGATCGGTATACAAATAAAATTTTGTGCCAAATAAATATTCATGAAATTTTTTCACACCGAATATAATTGCTAAGGCTTCCTTGTCAATTTGTGAATAGCCTTTCTCCGCTTGATTCAGCGTTCGAGATGCATGAGCATTCGGTCGCAAAATACCATCGGCAAATCTATGAAAAATAACTGCTCCTACACCCGTTGCACTTGCATCACAAGCCAAAACAATAGGCAATTTAGGAATTAATGAACTAGAACTTTTGATGAAGCTAATTCTTTTTTAATCTCATTAAATTGTTTTAAACAATGTTCATCAAATACCCAACTAACATTGTCTTTTAATAAGAAATATAGTCTACTTAGTTTTGTGCTTAGCTGTGGAATGAACTTCCCATAAAAATTAACTAATCCTAAAAAAGATTTTAATTCTGTCTTATTATTCGGTATTTTCATATCTAAAATAGCGAAATTTTCTCTTTACATGGATGCAATCCTTCAGCGTCCAAGTAATGACCTAAATATGCCACGGATTTTTGAAAAAAACTACATTTATTTAAATTTATTTTTAAACCACACTCTTGAATTTTATTAAAAACTAATTTTAGCCTCGTTAGATGTTCAGATTCAGTAGAACCCGATATTAGGATATCGTCAATAAAAACAACCACACCCGGTATATTACTAAAGGTTAAATCTTTTAATTTTTGAAAAATACTACGACTTGATGCTATTCCATATGGCAATCTGTTGTACCTAAATAGACCCTTGTGAGTATTAATAGTAACTAATTGTTTTGAATCGTGATCCAGTTCTAATTGGGCATAGGCTTGTGAGAGATCTATTTTACTAAATAACTTACCACCGGCTAATTTAGAAAAAATATCTCCAACCTTTGGTATCGGATACTTTTGAACATGTAAATGCGGATTAACTGTAACCTTGAAATCTCCACAAATGCGTACTTCGCCGTTCTTTTTCAAAACTGGCACAATTGGACTAGCCCATTCACTGCATTCTACTGGAGTTAAAACACCATTATTTACAATTATAGATAGAGTTACAAAAGTTAGTAACTCTAATTCAACTTTTGTCCTTAAGTTGTAAGCTAATGAACGCGCTTTGTAGAAAACTGGTACCATACCAGGCTCTAAATATAGTTTAGCTTTAAAATTCTTATAAGTTCCTGGCTCATTATCAAATATACCCTGGTATTGTTTAACTAAATTCGATATTGATGCATTTCCAGCAACAAACTAGTTAAGTTTCATTTCAGTTTTTAAATTATTTAAAGCAACATTATTAATTATTTTTATGTTTAATGCCGTTAACCACTGACGGCTAATAATGATGGTCCACCATTGGTACCACATATAATTTAAATTATCAACTACATCATTAAATTTTACTTGACTCTTATAAAACCTTTTGACTCTATTTGGGTTCCCGTGTAAGTTGAAAGTTTAATTTTTGAACTATTGATAGTTAATTTATTAAAATATTTCTTATAAGTAATCTCAGAAATTAAGGAAACTGGCGATCCTGTGTCTATTTCCATATTTAAATTAACATTTTCTATTTCTATATTAACTTTTATCGGCGAATCTTTATCATTCGAAATTATAGTAAACAAATTTGCAGATATATCTGAATCAGAATCATTAATATTTGAATCATTTACAGCATTTGACTTTACATTTTCATTAGTTAAATAATTATTTTGTCTTTTATTTACAATTTTGGAATTTTTGTTTAATTTACAAACATATTTTAAATGCCCTTTCTTACCGCAATTATCACAAACGGAATTTCGGTAAAAACATTGACTGCTGTGATGATTTCCTCTTCCACAAACTCGGCAACAATGTTTGGTTTCTTTCTCCATTTTCTCCTTGCCTATGTAATTCGCTCTTCTACCGGAAGTTGATCCACGCCATTCCGCTGCTTCTTTCCCAGATGACCTTGCTCTCCCGGAACCGGAAAATGGACGACCTTGATGGCGCATGTTGAGCACGTGGTACGAACCATTCATGTCTGTTACATTTTTCTCGGCTGCTTCCATGTCTCTTGCTAAATTATATGCTGATACACAATTTAGCTTCTTTTCGGAGAATAATCGTTGCTTAATAACTTCATTATGTAGCCCAGACACGAACTGATCTCTTAAATTGTCATCCAATGTTTCTTTAAATTCACACGTTTTCGCCAAATTTCGCAATACTACCATATACTGCGTAACAGATTCTCCTTTTTCTTGTCGTCGAAGTCGGAATTTATGCCGTTCTGATATTACGGATGGTGCCGGCTGCAAATGTTCTTGCACAATTTCTACCAATTCTTTATATGTTTTCTTTTCTGGCTTTACCGGACTGCACAAATCTCCCATTAATTCAAAAGTTTCGTCCCCAACTACCGTTAATAGCGTGGCAACTTTTAAATCTTCTTCAATTTTATTTACTATGAAATATTGTTCAAAACGTGCAATATAAGTGCTCCATTTCTTTGATGCGGGATCAAAACTCACTTATTCTTCCCACCGACATTTCCACGTAATTTAATTTCTTTTTACACTACTTTAACTATTTTATATTTCACTATTAATTTTCCTCGTCGCCAATATTGTTGTGTTATTTAAACGAAGGTTCGACCCAGAATATCTTTATTCTAGAAATACACATACATACCAGCGTACAACATGTTACAACAAAAACAGTCCTAGGTAAAAAGTAAATATATACACCACTAGCGAAAAGTAAATATATACAGCACTAGCGAAAAGTTAATACACTCAATTTACCACAAAGAGAAATCCATAACAGTTTAATCGGGTTTTGTTGTGTACATAAAACAATAACCGAAAATTTAGAAATGCCCTGACATTTCACTGATAAACTGTGTGTCGTGTTTTCAAAAGTAGTGCTTTTTGCCTTTGCTGTGTATTTTTCCAGAATGTTGTGGTCCACATAGGTATTAGCCTGTTTCTTTGGTTATGTGGTTGTAAAAATGCTTAGGGTAAAATTGCTTGCATTTTACCATTTTGCAAGAAAATGCCTACATAAATAAAAGGATCGATTTGTGCCATTTGAGAATTTAACACGTTATTTTTGGTGATGTTTCCTACTCAAATATAATTTCATAAAAGCTTTATATTTTTTATAAATTAAGCATAAAACCTTTTTTAATCATTGCAGGTGATACAATTTAAGCAACTAGTCTAGTTTCTTTTCTAAATTGGGCCATAGGGTCTCCCAATTTGTACCGGCCAAAATAAAGTGAAAATAAAACATAAACCAGGCAGTAACTTTTCTTATTGAAAAATAAATGTAATCTTTAGCCATATTAAATCCATTAAACGTAGTTTTATGAATTCAGTAAAGTATAAAAATGTAAAAACAGAGCCGCAATTAAACCATGTAACAAATCAGAATTATTATAGACGATTACAGAAGATACACTAGACCACCAGGAGGAGCACTAATTGTAAGTTCGAAGCTCCGTCATCATTCTCTTTTTTTCGACGATAACTATTGGGGCTACATAGTTACCAGTAGCATCGGTAAAAGAACCACGTTGTTTTATGCTAAAGAAGGTTGAAGATTATTATTGTTATTATTATAGTTGTAGTTATATTTCGTCCTTGGTTTAATTTTGTACATTATTTTATTTCCATCATTATAGAACTTTAGTAACATTTGTTTTTATTGTATCAAGTAATTAATTAGGAGTTTATTGTGAATAGAGGTCAGTCATATAAAATTGAGAATTGGTAACAATTTACAAAATATTATTTGCATAAGTACACGATGTACAAAAAGCGAGGTGCTGTATTAAATTGCCCTAATACTGTGAAATTCACATCGTTATAGATACATAAAAACTGTGTTTTGATACCATAACTTCTTTTATAAATAAGGTACTTTTATATATTATTTCAGTGTTGTATCCAGATTCTATCATATGTGTATTTACCAAATATTTCATGACTGTAATAGTATAATTATTACAAATAGTTATGAAATATTTGGTAGGCATATACCCAAATAAAGAGCTTGAATAGTTGAAGTATATCAAACGACCTATTTGAATGCACCGCTAGAGTAATTGTAGTTTGGTGTGCTGAAGTTGGTGGTACGTAACCTTGTTGACAAAATAAATATTAAGTTTCCACTCTCGGTTGCAGACTTGAAATATCACACATATAGGCTGATGATAGTGCCTCAAACAAGAGACTTATTAAATATTTGTGCATGAATTGACTTGTTTAGACGAAGAAGTTTCTTGAAAAACAAGTAGTGGTTCATGTATTCAAATACACTGTTTTTTAACTAAGAACACACGAGGCTTTCATGTCAGAGATAAGATACACCTTAAGATGGTAAACTAAACAAAAAGTTGCTACGCCTGCACAATGTGGTGGGGAGCGATTTTAGAAACTTCTGATATCAATCCATAGAGGGCGTGTACGTCACTAAGAGCGCGAAATTTGAATGTGTATCCTTATATTTTCCTTCTTACACACTTATTGTTCGAAAATTGAATACATTATTGTTGCAAATGTACATACTACTCAAAAACGTGGTAAATTGTCATAATAATACAGTCACTTTTCAACCAATAACATCAAGTTGGAAAAGCTAAGATATTTTTGGAAATAAACAAATATTTCGCAGGGAAAAAGCATTGTATTTTTTATAATTTTATAAGAGAGGTGATCTAACATTAAATGTTTATAGTATATCAATGTATTATTCATGAACTATTACCTTTATGAATAAAATCTCAGATCGAATGAAAATAGCAGACCAAAATGTATTATTTCCAGTCAACGTATTACGCTTAAATAGCGTACAATATCTAAATAACTACTTCACGACTTCACGAAAATATATTTTTGTGAAACTGTCACTACGTATTTTAATACGTAGCTTTCATTTAATTTTCCAAATATTAACAAGACACTTCAGTTAACTAGAAATGACTAGAACGAAATAATTATTTTTGGTCTAGAATAATAGGTTTTCTCACAAAAGGTGCTACTTACCCATGAAATTAAATAAATTTATTGAAATGGTTAAAAAATACATGCGATTTTTCAACCTAAAATAAATGATAATTGTGGTGACATACTTGCGCCGAACTTATATGCAATCTTATTAACACATTTTTTGAAAATTCCTTGCCTTATATGTAGGCAACTTAATGTGCTTGCATGTTGACTCCAGCGCCTCTGTGGATTGATACCTACACTACTTCCCCTCCGGAGGGGAAAGCGTCACGATTTGTCTAATTTAAGCTGGACAGGGATGCTTTATATGTAGCAGATGATGCAGGATTGATACGTCATCTTCATGTTACTATATCGTTAGTGAAAATCAGAAAGATGTTATGTATCTATAGTATGGTGGCGTTTCTTACATCGCCGTTACCATCGTCGCTTATACGATGAGATGCACAGATATCCAACGGATTTTTTAATAAAAATTGTTTCTTTCTAAGTGTCCCATTCGTCCCCCGACTCTCCCTGCAACGAACAAATCCGTTGACCCCTGTCCTATGTGGAGAGCTTAGACTATATTGCATTTCACAAATTAAAAAAAATTAATTCTAACGCGTTAAAAAATATATCCTTTGGGATTTCCAGCATAATAATTTATCAAGATCAACATGCATTTATTCATATTTTTGGGTTAAAAATTTATTGAAATTTGTTTCGCTATTGTTAACGTATCAATGTGATGGATTTACGTTGTTTAACAGTGAGTTCAGATTGGGCGTGCATTTTTTTCATATAAAATGCGTAATTTTACCGCGAATACATATTTCGTGCTTTCAATTCACATAAGCGCTGATAGTCCACGACATATAATTTATGGAATTGAATAAGTTATGAGTATTTACGTTTACGGCATAAGCTTACAATCACAGAAAAGTGTGTCATAAATTTTCTGCGATGAAGGAAGGAGATAGCTAAAATTCTCACATGCCGAATCATCGTATATTTTATAAAATCGCATTCGACTTTCAAATATATTTTTTTTTTCACGAGCAGCAGGGAAATGACGTGGAGCGGAGAAAATTGGAAAAATAGATACTTGTATTCGATGATATACAAATTGCCTTTACTGATAAAGAAGTTAAGAATGACGACACTTTTAAGATACGGCTGCATATCTAAATAAGTTAAGAGAAAAAAACTCAATTTTATTGTAGAAAACACAATAGACTTTCCTTTCGGTTCTAATAGAATACTGCCTGATTTATGGTGATTGTAGTGGGTGTAACAAGGAGGTGAAATATTAGAATGCGAAGACACTAGCCGGGGATTTGGTTCTTTGTCAAGGTTTATGAGTCGCCGTTCTCTGCCAGAGACAAATCATGATTTAACCGTTTATTTACGTAATACACATTACCCCACTGTGCAAGATATTATGCTGTCATTTACGAATATTAAATTCCAAAAATGTGTTATAAATATGAAAACTCTTAGGAATTTAATAACAACTCATACAGGCCCGTTCCTTGGTACCGCCGTCACATATTTTCTAAAGTGTTTTAAAATTTATGGTCCAAGTTCCAAGAAGGTTTCCTTTCTAGCTGGGAAATTTCGACTAACGCGTAATATTTATTTGCCTGCATACATTTCGCATATTTATGTTTCACGGCTTCCCATACAATAATTATTTCATGCATGTTCCGAAATTTCCAAATATGCTTTAACTATAAATCCCCTCACAGTGGCCTTAATTTTTAACAAAATTATTTCGCATATTAGTAGCATGTCTTCTCTATATCCATATTTACGTACTAAAGGCGCGGTTTGAGAATAAACGACATAAAATAAAGGATCAAAGAAAATTATTTGCTTGCCATTCGTAAAGAATGACTTATAGGTGGTTCGCATAATGGTATTAAATTTGGGCGAATTTATAACTTATACAATTAGTTTATTTATATTATTAATTGCAGTCCATCACTATCGTAAACGTGTAAATGAATTTTGAGCCATAATTTTTGTAGCAAAATTCAGTTCAGTTTCAGGTTAACAGCAACAGAAAGAGCAGCCCTAAAAATGTCTTATATCAGGGAGAATGAAAGATCAACCAAAAGAAGGCTCAGGGCCTGGTTTCAACTTGGAGACCAAAACGTGCATGGTATGCACAAAGATGGCAGAATTCTATGTAGTAGAACTTAACTTAAACCAAAATTGGAATTGCAGTATTGAAATTTCTGCACATTTCCATTGAAAATGTTAAAATTCGCCCCATCTCAAGTTCCCCTAGTAGAGATAATTCTTTATTTTTTTTTGGTTTTTATTCAAAATGGCATATTTAAATAAATAGAATTCAAATTTAGTGATTTCTGTGTGCAGTGTGGATTAGTTATTTATGTACCAGTGTAAGGCATAAGTAGGAGGAGGTAGCTCCATAATACGACTCAAATCCGATTTTCAAATCGCCGTACTTACGGTGGTACTGGACAGTAATGAGTACGTGCAGAGGGTCCTATCCTTTCTCCAAAATACCCCCTGCAGACTCTTAAAACGTGCTTCTACAAAACGAGTTGAACGGTCCATCATCAAATCCATTAAAATCCATAAAAATATAGTAAATCAGTTTTGGTTCTATATCCTCTGACGTTGTCTCACTTTTAATTCGTAGTTTTGTTTTGTTAGTTACATTTGTTTATCGTGTTTTACGTTGAATGTTTATATTTGACTGTTTAGTTTTAAATTTTGATTTCGACGTTTTTAAGACCTGAAGATGTCATGCCAAAGCTGAAACATGTAGTCTTAAAATATATTAAACACTTTTTGTGAACTTAAGGACGTTTTTCTTCAAATATACTTTCGCAAATTCATTAAAACCTATTCGTTTCAATTTGAATGCGAGAAGTCCTTCCGCCCTAGCGACTCCAATGCAATTAAACTATGCGATTAACTTGAAATCCATAAACTCAACGTTTTTACGATCCATCGTTAGCCTCTCCATGTTCCTCATACTTTACACTGGCAACAGTGATTACTTTATTAAAAATCTCCAAACATTTTACAGACTGTGTGGACTGGCCTCAGGATTTACTAGCTAGTTTATATGTCGAATCCTTGTCCAGTCGTTCAACAGTGATTATGATGACTTGGCTCACTTGGTGGAAACTTGCCTTACCTTTAACTGTGTCCAGTTCAGCTGCTGCTACTATGAAAAAGTTTCGGATGCAGCCCTGGATTCCCCTCTTTTCCCTGTTTTTGCGAACATTTTTACGTGGGCTTTTGGACAACAAATGTTAACTCCTTATTAGGTGAAACCAAAATATTGGTTTAGATACGTTGAAGACACCTTCGTAATCTGCCCAGACGGATATGATTCCTTAAATGATTTTCTCACGTGTCTTAATTTCCAACATAAGTCCACAAAATTCACCATGGAGGTCGAGTCGAATGGTACTGTTCCTTTTCTAGATATTCTAGTGAATCATCGCTCTGACGATTCTTTGAGACATTCCGGTTATCGTAAATCTACACATTCTGTTGGTTACTTAAATGACTTTTCACGCCATCATCCTACTCAGACAAACGTTGTTCTAATTCCTTATCTCATGTTACCGAAAGCCTAACTAGGTATAGCTATTCTAGATACCAGATCCAGCGTACCATAAACTGACACCAACATCCTACTCCACATCAATCCAATGCATAAGCCTACATCTAAGATGTTATCGACCATATAGAGAAAACCTTGACCAAACACAACATAACAACAGTTTTCAAAGCTAACTTCAAGCTCTTAGACTTCTTTTCCGTTAAAGATCGCAATCCTTTAGAAGCTACTGGTACTTACCGAATTTCATGCTTATTGGGTAGGGTTTACTTTTGAGAAACAAAACGTTCAGTGGGCATCCATGTTCTGGAACATGAGCGTTGTTGACAGATGGGACCCATTCTACATCACGAATGGTATCTTCATCAAAGTATTGACGATACACTTCAGCGATTTCCGAACTAATAACGCACTTACTTCGCATAATGGTGAATCTGTCGCAAACATAATAAAAGTTGTTAAATTCCTTAGTTATTCATTTTTAATATATCGTACAATTAATTACATTGACCGATCGAACTGCGCACCGAAATTACAGACAGTGGGGTTAATTTTCCCGGTCTTCCCAGTAAGACTAAATAGATAGACAGAGAAAACGAGCCGCCGTGTACTAAGCAACGCAGCTTCTTCACGAGACTGTCAAAATATATCAACCAAATGCAATAAGCGAATGCCGCAACACTAAAGCCATTTGTGGTGAAATAGATGATATAGTTCCTATTCAATGCGATTTTATCGAAACGAAGTAATTTCGTCGAACCAATAGGCATCTGTTGAATAAATAGTTAAAATAGACAAAAAAAAACCTTTTTGGATCTTCTTGGGTACAATTTTTACACGTGAATGCCTCGAAAACAAGAATCAATTTTGCAAAACGATCGATGGCATTGGATTCAACGTACTCGAATTGTGTTTTCTACCAAAGACACATCAATATTCAAAAAAAAAAGTTTCCGTTTCGAGCAGAGTGTAATCTGCGGCAACATTTCTAGATATTTAAATGATTATTGTATGAAAAATGTTGCTATTGTCAACGCTATATCATATCAAATATGGGTGCTCAAAAAGCCATAATAAAACCAAGTTTGTCATTTCAATATACTATAATCGCCAAAATGTAGCTAATGTATAAGAAAGAGTGTGTTACTTTAAAATAGAAACAGATATACAGCCGTGTCTCGCACTACCCTGCCTAACACCCAATATCGTTTTAAAATTGGGATCAGTGCGTACTGTAAGATCATTTTATGCATAGTGTAAGATCTCTATACTAAAGTTAAATTTTGTCGACCGTGGTATGTACATTTAAAAAATTATAAATTCACCTTCTCGGTCACTCCGCGTGTTTTCCTCCGAGCGAGGATTAGTTTGACGTTTCGGTGGCATCTCAGCTACCTTTTTCGACTTCTAGTCACTACTGGCGTTCGAAGACTATTTGACATGTTTATGCGTTGTCGTGTAAGTATCCCTGGTTGCCGGCTGCCATGTGCTATTGGCTCAGGTGACTGACCAATTACTTCTGGCATCTGTTGTTCCTGTAGTGGATGACCGACGACCATTTGGTTTGTAACAGATCTACTGTTTTGTGCAGGACTGGTAGGTTTACGAATACACTGATGTTGCAAGGCACTCTTCCAAGCGACAGGTAAATGTAGCGCATCATCTCGTTTATTTAGGCATTCTGGCCGTTTTTCAATTTCAATTGCTTCCCTAAGAGTTCTTGGTTTTAAATTTTCAATATTAGCAATTGTCCTAGTTCCATCGAAATTGATCTTATGGCCAGTTAATAACGAATGTTGTGCTAGAGAAGAGTTAAACGCTTTCTGTTTTACCGCGATTTTATGTTCTTCTCTGCGAACATTTATCCTCCTGTTAGTTTGTCCAACGTAAGAAGATGAGCACTCACCACAAGGAATTTCATAAACGCCTTGATTTTCTAGAGGAATACTTTCTTTAGGAGATTTTAGCACTTGGCCAATTTTTTCTCCGGTGGTAAATACTGCTTGAATGCCGTGTCTTTTTAATATTCTACCAATTACGTCAGTTGTACCCTTAACATAAGGAATTATAACTTTGCCTACATATTCTGTTCTTTCTCTTGATTTGTTTTTCTTATTTAGGACTCGTTATGGATTTATGTTAAATCCATTTGAAATTAAAGCGTCTCTGATGTTTTTTACTTCTAAATTTCTGTGTTCTTCATCGGTAAGTTTCACTGATCTCGATACTAATGTATTAATGACCGCTTGGAGTTGCGCTGGATGGTGATGTGACTTAGCATTTAGGTATCTGTTTGTGTGTGTCGGTTTTCGATATACCGTATGTCCTAAAGTACCATTCTGTTTTTTCTTGACTAGTATATCTAGAAAAGAAAGCTGACTATTTTGTTCTTTTTCCATTGTAAATTTGATTTTTGGATGTATGTTGTTTAAATGGGCCAAGAAATTTTGTAGTTCTTCTTCTCCATGGGGCCAAATTACAAAAGTATCATCTACATACCTTAACCACAGCTTCGGCTTTTTTTGAGTTGTTTGTAAAGCGACTACCTCGAAATTTTCCATAAATAAATTTGCTAAAGCAGGAGAAAGCGGTGAGCCCATGGGAGCACCTTCAATTTGTTTATAGCGCCGACCTTTATATATAAAATAAGTATTTTTGAAACAGTGGTTCGCTAGATTAATGATATATTCTGGCGGTTTGTATTTTTCTTGTATAAAAGAGACCGCTTCTTTTACCGGAACTAGTGTAAATAAAGATACAACGTCAAAACTCACTAAAATATCTTTATCTTCAAGGCGATGTTGCTTGATTAAATCAATAAAAATGCAAAGAGTTCCTTACGTATGATTCTGCTTGTTCTACATACGGTTGTAATTGTGAAGCGAGGTATTTGGCTAACGCTTGAGTGGGTGATCCTATCGAACTAACTATTGGACGGAGTGGAACATCTTGTTTGTGAATCTTTGGTAGTGCATATAGTTTTGGGCATCTAGAAGACTTTTCTCTGGGTATTATTCGATTCTGTATTTCTGGATCAATTGGAGTTGCTTTAATTTTATTTTTTGTGGTTTTCTCTAGGTAGGTTGTTGGGTCTGTGGATATTTCTTTATATGCTGGATCATCTAGAAGATTTTGTATCTTTGTTTCATAATCTGAAATGTTCATTACTACCGTTGCATTTCCTTTGTCTGCTGGAATTATAATATATATATATATATATATATATATAATATAGAATATATATAATATAGAATATATATAATATAGAATTATAATATTAGGATCATTCCGTAGATCTTTTAAAGCTAGGACTTCTTTTTTAGACAGATTCTTTTGTGGAGGTTTGGCTTTTCTTAATATGTATGCTGTTTCTTGTCGAACAATTTCCGCTGTTGTTTTATCCAGTTTTTGTAATTCCGGTTCTATACCACAGATTATCTCTTCAACTGGAATCCGCGTAGGAGCTATGGCAAAATTGAAACCTTTCGCTAATACTGCCTCCGAAGATTCATCAAGATGTCTATCTGATAGATTGTACACCAGCTTTCTGTCTATTTCTTCCGATGGTGTTGGTCGTTTAATACATTGTTGCATTTCTAGACGTGACGCTTTTTGTTTTTGTCGCGATGTTCTAATGTAGGTGTTTGTTTCAGTCCTAAATTCAGCTAAAGTGTCAATTCTGTTCCATATCACAGGGTGGATTTTATTGCTTAAGAAAATATGTAATTGGCAAAGTTCTTTATCTACAGTGTTGAGTTTGGCTCTGACGTTTTGGATTAAAGCACGTAGCAAAGCATGACTGGCAGTATTTAATATTCTGAGAGTTTTCGGCGTTTCAGTGTGAAAGCTTACCTTGCAACATGTTGGTATTATTCCTTTGTCTCTGCAATGGCGAAGGAAGGCTAGATCGCCCAACAGGTTTCCTTTCTTTGAACGTAACTTCTCGAATAACTTCGATTGATGGTATACAGCTTCTCCGTATAAGCAAGATATGGTATATCTTAAAAAATTATATATCAACCTGAGCAATTCCTCTAAAAACATATTGCTTCAACTTTATTGAATTTATTACGTAATATATGAATTGGTAATTGTAAGTTAAGTAATATAAGTAAGGAAGTTATTAATTAAAACGTGCAATTAAATTAAGTGTGCTGTACGGATATCTCAGATATATTTTTCATCAATCATAATCTATGCTGATTTTAAGTTTAATATTAGTTAACTTGAGAACTTCCAATTACTTGAAAATTGTTAGGTAGCTTGCTGCAAAGTGCCGGTAACTATAAATTGGTGGCTATTTAATTTATTTACTTACTTATTCGCAACCTCTTCTACCATCAGTGTAGAGGTAATATTTTTTCTCCGTTTCCCTCTGTCCCCTTAGCTTCATTTTTCGCTCGCGTCCGGCTTAGTCTTTTCTTTTGTAGTATTTCTGTCACTTCGTCATTCTATCTTCTGACCTTCCTCTCCTTCTGTATTTCTCAATCTCTGTTTTCCATACTACTTTCACTATCCTGTTCTCGAGATGGTAATTTTTGTTGACACGCAGTAGCGCACAGAGAGAAAAATATTTTTTTTAACTCAAACAAATGTTTCTTTGTGACTATTTAAAAGAAAATTTTTTTTCAGTTAAAACATATTTTCTTCAATTAAATATTGTGTTATTTTAGTGAAAGAAATATGTATTAATTGAAGGAAATAGTTCTTTAAATAGCGGCAAAGAAATGTTTCTTTGATTCGAAGGATCCTTTTTATTTTTAATATTAGTACATACTTTCCAGGCAAAGCATATGAATCGATTTACGACACACACGTATAATATATATATGATACCGATCGATCATGTGCAGTCTGCGCCACTGCGTGCAAACGAAAATCACCATCTCTACTCATGACTTTTAGTTCACTTCTTATTATTAATTCACTTTTAATTTTATCTAGTTTAGTCACTCCTGCAATTTTCCGCCGAATTTAATTTCAGAAGCTGTTATTTTTTGTTTCAACTTGTTAGTTAGGACCCATGATTCACTTCCATATACGAGCACAGGCATCCGACTCGTAAATTCTTATTTCCATTTTATTCAAAAATGATTTATCTATACTTCTGTACAATGCACACAGTAAGTTACTGCTTGTTATTTCCTTTTCTAATCTACTGTCCGAGTTAGCAATTGTTCCTAGGTATTTTAATTTTTTCACGTTTCCTACTTGTTTTCCCTGTATTTGGAGTTGCATGTCTTCTGTCCTATTAGCTATTTCCATTTCTTTGGTCTTTTCTATATTTATATGTAGTCCGTATTTTCCTATCTCTTTACTTCATTTTTCCATTTTGTTTTGTAGTTATTCTTTACTATTAACAATTTTCAGTAAGTAATCGGCGTAAATTTTCTCATTTATAAATGCCGGTATAAGCTGTCTGTATCCTATATGGGTTCATTTCGTTCTAGTGTTTACTCTTTTGGATATTTCACGTATCATGATGATAAAAAGCAGTGGACTAAGAGCTCCTCTCTGTTTGACCCCATCTAAATGTTGTAAAACTTTCAGTTGTTCTTCCGCCTACCCTTACCCTATTCTCTGTTTTCCTGTATAGACTTTTTGACCATTTCAATGAGTTTTACGTTCATTCTTCTCGCTTTTAAGGTTTTTCAGATCTCCTCTCTTTTTATGCTGTCAAATGCTTTTTCAAAATCCACTGCTGCCACAAACATTTTGCTATTTGTCGAAGTTATCTTCTCTATGATTTATCTTACAGTAAATATCCAAACCTGTGTTGATCTATCTGCTCGAAAAGCTGCTTGTGCATCGCTAATGTTTTTTTATATTTTTTGTTTTAGCCTCTGTTCTAATATGCGTTCATACAGTTTGTAGGTAATGCAAAGTAATGAGATTTCTCCAAAACTGTTACAGTCGTTGTAGTTGCCTTTTTTATGCACTGGGCTGATAGTTTGTGTTGTTTCGGTCAGCCATGCCAAGTTTAACCTTTTGTGTAGTAAGGATATCCCTTCTCTATCCCACATATTTGAGCATTTCTGGCTTCAACCCGTCTATACCCGGTGCTCTGTCTATTTTAAGTTTGCTTACTGATTCCAACATGTCATGTGTTGTTATTTCTGCTTTATCTTCTTCTTGTTCTCCTTCATTTTGATATGTTTCTTCTAGTATGTTGTTCGTAATCTCGTCCTTGTCCTGTCCTTCGTAATCTCTGCCTAATAATTTTTCATAGTATTCTTTCCATCTCTCAGTTATTTTAATTTCTTCTGTGATAATTCCTTCTTCTTGATCTTTAACATTTTTAAGAGGGTTTTTCCTTTCTTTTCTCAAACTTCTTATTTTATGGTGTAGCATTTTTGCATTGTCGGAGGCGTTTTCTTCCATTCTTGCTCCGAACTCCTCTCATGATTTTACCTTAGCCTCTTTTACTTGTATTTTCACCTTTTCTCTTTGTCTTTTATATAGGTCGTAATCTTCCAGATTTCTGTTATTTCCCAGATAATTTTTCCATAATATTTTCTTCTCCTTTACCTCTTGCTTTATTTCATTTTTCCACCAAATTTCTTTTTGTTTGTTGCTTTGTTTACTCCACATATCTATTGCTGCTGATGTAATTACTGTTTTATACACTTCCCATACTTTCTCTAAATCTGCTTCGTTTAAAATGTCCTCTCTCAAAATTCATTTCTCTGTTTATCCTTTATAGATATTTTTTTGTATTATTTATTTATTTTTCAGTTTATAAGTTCTAATGCTTATATTATATTCTATTTTCTTCTCATTTCTCGTACATTCTTTTATGTTTCATGATTGCCTGCACTAAAAAATGGTCGTTTCCCACTTAGTATCCTCGTTTTATTCGTACGTCGTGGTAATTTAAATTCAGCTTAAATTTTAAGCATTATACAAACCTTCGATGATGTAGTTACGCTATCAGCTTTAAGTATGTTATATGTTGGAGTATGTTGCTGACGATTCTACAGGCTTTAAATATTTTCGTACATATTTATTAATATTCTTTAATGTGATTACAATACGAATGAATGCAATATAATTTAACCAACCCTAAAATTATTTGATCATGCAAATACTTAATGGAATATTATTATTTTTAAGTGGTTTGTTTTCAAGTTATTGACAAAAGAAAGTAAATCCGTTTTGCAAACAACTATAATAGTTTCGGACGAAAATTGCTAGACATACATATTTCTTAACACGTAGTTCATGATACAGTAGGAAAGCCCTTTATTTCCTTGCTGTTGTATCAGTAGGTCAATTAGTACCCACTATACGCTAGGAATCGATATAAACTCGAACAAAAGTAATAAAAGCAAGTTCTACGAAAAACATTACCTTCAGACATGAAATAATGTGATTACAAATGTAAACGGAAGCAGAAAGCAATTTTGTCTACATTAATTAAATATATTAAGAAAACGCTTTTCATTCTATATAAATATGCGTATGTACCATGAGCTTTCAGTAAGTAGCCTGATTACAAGTGTTATGTTGAATGTTTTATTATATAAATCCTTTTTATTTTCTATTCTGAGCTGTAATGTATATTAGAATATATATATAATAAGTCGGATGAAAAATGAATATTGCAAAATTTGCCTATAGGTATCCTTTAGTTATTCTAACTACGGAACTATCGTCTTTTTTTCTTTTTGATTACTTTAATCATGCGATAAAGTAAATGTTTCTGTTCGTCTAAATAAGTTTAAACAAGAAAACTTAATCAATTAGTTCTCAACTTCTACGAAAAGTAATTCTAATGTTACGAATATTTGCCGATTATTACCACCGAATGGAAGACTTATTTATATTAAAGCTTCATAATTCCCAAGTTTTTAAAGAAATTATCACGAATATTCTATTTTAAAATTCTAAATGAATTTTATTTTTGCCATGAGCATATTCTATGTCGTTAGTCTCGGACGTAACTCTACAACATTTATTATTTCCATAAGATGAAATATGGAAGATAAGGACAAAATATTGTAACTTAAACTTAAATTTACAAAGTTAAAAATATTCTCACTTTCTCAACCTACAAACCAGGGACTTATATCGGTATCAATTTCGATATAAATCCCTATCTGTGTTATCCAAATACCGTTATAATACCGACGTTTCATAAGAGAAATTACAACAATATTTTGTATTAACAAAGTGTAAATCTATCAATACCAGCATATAAATCTACTGGTAGAAAACAAACAGTAGAAAAAGGACCCTATATTTCATACATTATTTAAATAATCTGCATTTGCTTATTCTATTACGTGTAAGCAGAAACTTATTGTATCGGTATTGATGGATTTACATTATGTTAATATAGCATACCATTATAATCAACATCAACGATAAGAAGTTATAATATGCAGTAATCGACTCATGCTAAATACTGTTTATATATTTTTTAAATTTATCAGCAATACATATACAGATCTAACAGTCGACCTATAGTCAGAGCACCGCAGGTTGGAACTAGTCGGGAAGGAAGATAGTGTAACGTTTTTCTATTCTTTAAACGTTGTCGGGGTTTAGAAAAATACACGGACGATATATTTAAATTAACTTGATTTATTGATACACTTACGGTACTTAAAATCTATTAAATAAGATCAAAATAAACACTAAACTTAAATCACTTGCTACGTACTATTAAAAATGCTTATTAATTGAATCACTTAATTACTAACTAACTAACTATTGTCTTAATTTATGTAAACGATTTATTTCCACCGATATTTATATCACACTTACTCATTCGCTCGTATTTATCTCCACTCGTTATCCCCATTATTCAACTCGTATCGACTGACTGACTCCGGCCAATCCCCACGCGTTATTTAGTATCTGGCGCGAACTACTCCAGAAACATCTACGGCGTGGTTCTAGATTCAGGAAAATAATCACGAACCTTCGACCCGGTACTGCCCTCTGTTGTTCCTCTTTGGAACCTCGTACGTAGTTCTTTCTTCCGCTACGCTAGCGCCATCCCGGCGCGCCCAACGAAGCCGCCAGTTTAAAAATTGGCGCTTGTTACAATAGCATAAATTACGCTATTTCGCCAACAAAATGCAACTGCGCTCTGTTACGTGAAGCGCTGTATCACGTGGTATCACCAATGCCTCCATACTTCTCTCTTGCTGATGATTCTGATATACATTACCCTGATTATAGGTCGACTGTTTGATCTGTATATGAGCTACGTTTATAAAAATTAACGGAACAATGATTTTTATTCAAATAATACAAAAAGCAAGCAGGACTTTCATGCATTACCACACAGCACGGTTTTAAGTTAGAATTGTCTGTATCAAATGTTTCAACATGTTGCAAAAATATAAATTTCTTTCAAACAACAAATATAATTATCTTTACTGCAGAATTTATATTTAGAATAAAGAGTATTTCGATTTATGGCGGCAGTTGGAGTTAGTTGGGAAATTTGTTTTAATGTTTCTTATATATTAATCTGTTCCGCGTTCTGTTCCGTTATTAGATATAAGGAAACAATGCATGCAGTTTAAATTGACGTAGTGAAGAAATAAATAAATACCTGAGATCGAGAATGATTGTCATGATCCTACACTACTTTCGGCGATGTGCAAATTAATATTTACATCCAAACATCGTAATAAAATTAGTAGCATAGCGTTTTCTAATATTTTACTGTAAAAATTGACGCATGTTCTACATGGGCGCGTGTTTCGTGTATAAATTTTGCTTATTGTTGTTTTCATCGTGTTTCGTCCTTAGTTTTCAAATGCTGTATTTCGCAAGTCTGCGCATTCATTCCACATTGAGTGCGTAACGTGTTTCTTTTTATGCACAATGCCATTTACACTAGAACAAGATATGTATTTTTATTTTGGGGGCAGATTTTCGAAAGGGTTAACGAGGTGGTGATGGACAGTGAAAATACTCAGCAATGCTTTATAATTTACAAAAATAAATTTGATGAGGTACAAATTGACAATGAAATTATCTTTCTACACATTAATTGTTTATCACTTTAGAGAAGCTGAAAATGTGATGGAAGATGTAGGTACTCATTTAGATCACAGCCCTGGAAAACCATTACGAGAAACTGCATAACAAACTAGTAGAAATACACATAACTATTAGATAATGTAATAGAAAGTAACATGAATTTTTTGTAGGTTTATCTTATGGATCAGTTGAGAGTAGAATGCAATAAAAAAAAACAGAAATTAATCATTATGATCTGTATACAATTTCTGTTGTACAGCAGTTATTATCACTAAATTTTGGGAAACGTATAGAATATTGTCAATGGTTCAATACAAATTTAAGGAATGACTAAGTTTTAAACTTGTGTGGATACGTTAGGAAAACATCTTCCAAAATTCTTAGTTTTTATTATATGTTTGTTGTAGATTAACCTATGACCATGAAAAGCATCTATTCGTTACTCTCCATTTAGTATCTTCTGTAAATTATGAAGAGTGCCTGATATAAGTTAGGATATAATATAAATCTGTGTTTTTTCAATATATTATATTGTTTGCAGTTATGAGTGCATATTAACTTAGGTCTTGGATTCGTTCGTCCATAAATCAAAAAAAAAAAAAATTCAAATAAAATAACATATTTATTACTATACTTGAGTTTAATACTAAATTCCCATACTCAGATTAGTGACAAATTACTTATTTCTAACTTAAACTTAACTAAATCGCTTAATTAGGTTCGCTTATTTAGAATTTGAATTTACCGCTCAAAGTGCGGAAAATTTTTATTACATGAACGTTGAGAAATTATGTTAGAAGTTAATATGGTGTTCGGTGAATATTATCAGAATAACAATTATAAGGAAACAACAATAAATACGCAATACGATAACAGGTAAAGAATAAACATATATAACCTCTGATATTAAATCAGGAAATAACTGAATATTGTTCAAGATATAGGTTAAAACTGGTTTTAAATAATGAAAAAAAAATACTGATTTTAACAGATCTGTGAAGCGTCTCTGCAGTTCATAATCAGATTGTTCTGAAAAACGGCGTCTTCTGGTCTCCATAACAAGGATGAACAAAAGACATGAGGGTTCGAGATTAATGAACACAACAACCTTTGCAGTAAGTTCTCATTTAAAATATATTGATATGAAATTGAAATAATTATAATTTGAAATAGGCAAAAGTTGAGAAATACAATTTATTTAGGTTATTAGTTAATCTAGATATAATAAAATCACACTTTCAAGTGTTTACAAATTGTAAATGTCAAAATTACTTTAATTATACCTGCATTCTGATGGTGTAAGCCTAATTTCTTTTACTTATACACTTGATAAATAAATTGGCTACTTTTCATTAGAATATATTACTTAAAGCTTGTATACCTTTAACTAAATCTGTTTGTATTTGTTATCAGAGATATCTAAAGTGTTTTGTAAAATGTTTGTTACTTTATTTTTGAGTGGAAGTTATTTGAATACACGCATACTTACGTGTAATTTTGGTGCACTATCCCGCTGACATTAGTGTATATTAAGTTGCATCGGCACCATCAAACAAGAGTCTCCACGCTACTGCGTCTTATTAGCTAACTGTATTCGAAAACAGATGAATGTAAATATTGATATGGACTTCGTGGAATGTAGAGTAGGATCAGGACAGTCTTATTCGATCTCACGATACTTTAGTGGGTGAATAACTATAATTACCGAACAGCCAAGTAAAGGCACATCATATTATTACACTGAGAAAAATAGATAGTAAAAATAGTGACAGCAAACTTTATAATTAGTTATATTATAATTTAATTAGACTGTATAATTTTTTCTAATAAGCAGTAATATATGAATGTATACTACTTATTAGATAATGTATTGTTGTCCCCGAGTTAATAAAATAATGGTTTATATTTATAATACGTTGTAATATCAATTTTTCACCGTTTAGGCTATATACTGTGATACTTCCTGGTGCAAGACTAATTAATTGAAACTTAAAGCATGATAATGCTTTGTCTGTATAGTCACGATTTTATTCGCTTTTCGGGGTTTTACAGTTATCTCCTAAATAAAGAATGTTACTATGATGTAGGTACATAAAAGTTGTAACACAATAATCATTCAATAGAGTCACAATGGAAAACTAGAGCATAATATTAGGTACAGAGAGAATTTTTGAATTCAAATTGTGTGGTATACGATTCTAAATCTATTCTTTTTTATAAAAGAAATAAAAATAGTTCTTAATTTTCTAACAATTCAAGAACAAGAAGCAATAAAAATTAACGCCTGAAACGGATTTTGGATTTCTGAGGTTTTTTTCTGTTTCTGACCTACAGCGCGGCATCTCACCGCAGGAAGCTTTGAATCAACGCCAACTAAATATGCAAGCCTACGCTGTGGGATGTGAGTAGGTACCAGTGTTGGGCAAGTTAGGGGAGGTGAATAAATTTCTACACCGATTAGACATACTCGTGTTTTGTCGCCTCTAAGTAAATCACTAGTTAACACTGCTCCCCACTCATGATGCGAATAAACACGAGCGTATCTAGTCGCTATAGAAATTTATTCACTTCTCCTATCGTGCCCAACACTGGTAGGTACCGTGTCGGAGTATCGCACGGTGTGCACACGGGATACTGATGCGTAGAAATGTAAATATGCCTATCCATTGCGGCTGGTGTTCTCGAACTATCTCCCACTCAATGTCTTAAGCCTGAATATCTAGATGACAATGTTTGAACATCATACTTAAGAATATGTGCAAACGCAGCAATATACATCTATTTTGCATCCATATATTCACGTTCTACTGCTTTTTATCGCATTAGCTTGACAATACCGAATGGATGTTACATACATATAAGATTAGTCACTCAGTTGAAAAGCAGGTGCCTTAAAATAAGCAGTGTTGATTGTGTTAGCGTGCTTAGTTTGTAAATCTTATTACGTTCCGTACATACATACATACAATGTTCGAATAGATTAAGTGATCGTAAATTTTATTTTGTAATTTACCCCTGCGTAAAATTGCCTTTTCTTAAAAGGACGACGTCTTAATTAACACACTAAGACTGTTTAAAATTGCACAGTTTACGATGTCGTAAAACGTGAATGGATACGTGTATTAATTAAATCGGCAGAATAATTAGTTCTCTTTCTGCAATATCTTTGGCCTTTCCGACGGAACGAGTGTAATACGGGTTCCTTTGAGTCGTGGAAAACTAATATTAGGAAACTAGTAACCGTCGCGTCGCCTGAAACATGAGGGAAATTAAATATCCCTAACTAATATTGCACGTATGTACAAATGCATGCAATTTCAGACTATACATGCTTGAAACAAAAGTATCAATCGTGTGGAAAATTATCTTTATAATACATAAAAGATAGTGAAATGTATGTAGGTATACGATTCGCAAAATAAATAATCAATGATAAATTGATTTTAAGTCTATAATTAGATTTTCTGTAGAATAATAATAAACACAGGCAAGGGTTTAGATAAGATTAGTTTCCCTATATTCTCTCTCCTGGTGGCTTTTGCCATCACTCTCTGGACTTATTATGGATCCATTTGCTGATTAATTTGTGATTTGGTAATACCCAACGAAGACTCTTTTCTAATAAATGACCTTGAAGAGTTTCGCCTGGCCAGATCATTTGCCGCCTCGTTTGCGCCCACGTTCGAGTAGCAAGGAACCCAGACTAGTGTTAAAAGGTGTGACTCTAAACTAATTTGGAATTGCATAAGCACCCCTTAAGATTAGTTAATCGTTTTAGGTATGGACTGACTGTCAGAGAAGATAGTGACGCTTGCCAGGTAAAACACCATTTTCCCATTTCTCTAACACAATAACGAATTGCAGCAACCGTTGTGTATTTGCTGAAGCTTACCGAAAGAGCCTTTTTACGCTTCTTTGCATATATTCCAGCCCCTATGCCATAGTCCGTTTTAGAGCTGCCAGTTTGAGTTCGCTCTTACTTTAGTGCCTTTCTGTCAGTCCTTATTATCTGGTATTATAACCTGATACTTTCTAAGTTGAATTCTTGAACCATGGTATCCCCAGAATGGGTGTCTCCTTAATTTCATCTAAAAGTTTTTGGTGGTCAGTATACCGTGCGATTTGCTTGTCGGTGTTTGACTATGCATAAGTCCATGTGCTATAGACCTAGCAGTTTTTTGTATGTAAATATATAGCGGTGACAGGTGTAGAATTATTCCATCGCGTTTGGGTAGGAAAAGGAGGGGTAGAGGGAGAGCATCGTCGATATCATCGCGTCGGTGGCACATAAACACACCAATCTTTGTATGTCACTTGCGCTTTGGCTCGCTCACTTGTCGCACTTTTGGCCACCATGCCACTGCTGCATACGTTATCACGGGTCCAATTATCCTTACCTATGACAACAGTCACCTTGGAACCAAGGTTCCGATTTTCCGCACAGTCTCCTAAATAAGCCGAGGGCGATAGTGGCTTTATTGGTTGCATTCTGTATATGTCTGTTCCATGTATGTTTTCGATCAAACTATATCCCAAGGTAGGGGAGGGAGAAGCTGGTTGTGACAGGGGTAGGTAGTTTCAGCGGCAACTGTGGCTAAACAGATCGCTATATTGATGTTAGGAAATGGCAAATGATCACACCAACTCCGGCCAATCATTTGCCACCTCCTAACGTTAATATAGCGTTCTGTTTCACCACAGTTGCCGCTGTAGCTACCTACCCTTGTCACAACCAGGCTCAGTCTCCCCTATTTCGCCTCTTTGACTTATGGAATCCTTTCACTTGCTATCACTAGTACTTGTAAGCCTTCTACTGTTCTTTTTTTGTTGTGAACGTGATAACTTGTGTTTTCTAAGCATTGACTGATAGTCGCTCTTGTTTCACTATTTGTCAACCGTATTTAGAGCGGTTTGCATGCGCTGAACCTCCAACAGTTCCTCGGTGCTCTCTTTATGGTTGTGTAGGTTCCATCAAGTTTTTTGATGACGCTCATTCAGTTGCAGCACTGCCATCCTTGGCTAAAACTTTATGAACTCGTGAACATGCCGGAGTTTCTATACCAAGTGACAGGTACGCACGATTGATTGAAAGACATTTATTTAACAGAATTACAGATCGGAAGCTGGAGTCAATCCAATTACAGAAACAGGTTGGGAGAATTGATATGGTTTACACACTGATCAAAAACTGAAAACTGGACTGGAGCTGAAAGTTACACTTAGGTGAGAAACACAATCATCACCCTTCCATTAAGAAAATATGCCGTGGCCATTCAAACAGAAAATATGCAGTGGTCCTTTCAACGCAATATTGCATTATGCAACGGAAATCAGTGAGGGGGCTTATAAAAATAAGAGCACTTATATTGCAACAAACAGTCAAGCGATATTGAAGGCACTAGTGAACCCTAAGATACAAACAAGACAAAGGTTCGAAAATGTATTCGAGAACTAAATTTTTGGCAATCGAAAGAAATGAAAGAAACGATGAGTTAGAAAGAAAGGGATTATTTCGTGGCAATATTTTTATATCAATGCTGGAATCTCGCATAATTCCCGTGATAGCCGAATATTTAAGAGGTCTTGACTAGCAGGGGTCTTGGCTTCGAGTCTGGCTCTAGTTACGGTGACCGGTTGGATTAAAAGGGAAATTTGGCTCTGCGGGGGTGTTTCATAAGCATCAATATGCTTAGGTGTTAGCTACTTCATTAAAAGTAAAAACTCTTAGCATACAGGACTATACAGTTTCGTCTATGATCCCTGCTTAGTTAATAATTTTGAAAATAGTTTTATAGGTACTGATTTTAATAAGGTTTCACAAAGTTATAACGGGCATATCTAAATTAAATTAACAATTTGAAGAATTGGAGTACATTTCAGATTATTATGCTTAAAATATGTAAAAAACATAACGCGTGCTAAAATATAACACAGAATATTCTAGATCACTTATCAAATATTTTTCTTGTTATAAATTGTATCTACATTAATATGATAAAATATTGTGTAATAAATCCCCATCTTGAGAACTCTAGAAATATTTCCGGAAATGCTTCCTCGCTGTGGAACTCACTTAAATAAGGAAAACATGATTATTTATTAAAGACGATTTGCATTTAGCAAAGCATCTCAACAACTTTTAAGTTATGAACCATTTTGCAAAAGTTTATTTATTTATCAATAAATTGTTAAGTTGGGTATCTTAAACACAATAAAACCTACGTCGACAAGAATCAAGATAATTATTTAATTTACATGTAATATAACCCTTTTGCTAAAAATGAAATATGACATTTTAATATTTTTTAGTTACACATTATAATCCTTCCAGCGCAGGAAAACGACAGTGAAATGTATTTAAAGCACATCTGCTGGTTGTTATTTTTTAGTGGATGAGCTACTATAGCAGCCAGATACTTATTATTATCGTTGGAAGCGATTTGCATTAATGAACATTAAATATCAAATTCATTAGTACGCAAATGGCTTTACTCCCTAGAGCTGTAATTAAATTATGGAGAACCGGGCTATCTATGGATTTAATGTGCCACAATGCTTTCTTGGAATGCGTATAAGTGGTACACATTTTTTGATGGAAATACATCAAGAAAAACATATTCTGTCCGCTATATAATTATACAGATAAGAGTGCTACCTGAATTTACTAATAACACGTTTATTAAAAAGTCTATATGACAGGCCAATATTAATCGCTAAAAATTACAATTTTATCTTAGCACAGCTCTAATTTTTCTCTGGTCCATTAATAACATTAGTGGTTCTGAATAAATAAGCATTATAAGCCAACTTCCTCAAACTCCTGGAGGAATTGCCGTAAAATCTGTGATATAATAAAAGAAAAATATGAAGATTGCATTTTTATTATACATAATATAGTTTTTAGTTTAGCGCAGAGAATATCAAGTAGTTGCTTCATAAATAATTCATTTAATGTATTTCGCCGCTACAAAGTTTGTGACGAAACTTGGGAAAAAATCCAATGATAATACAGTTGGATTATATTTTACTTATGTAATATACTATTACTCGTCGTATTCATTCGGATAATTTAGCATGGAATAAATTAAGGTGAATGGCACATTTGATAAAATATTAAACATACATTATTAGGAAGTATTATATAAGTACCATATCTACATAGAATTATTTAAAGGTACAATAAAGGGTTTTGATTATTTCCCAAAATTAGATACCTGTGCAAAATTAACCCCTTCCCCCTCGTCTCCCTGCTGCATCATTTGATTAATTTTACGAAGTTTTAAATACGTCATTTATCGCTAAAGGCCATTATTACAATGGCGATTTAGCGATTAAATATGACAAGGTCGAGTTTATGCTTTTTTATTTATATCAATTTATATCTAAAGTAAAGTTTAAACCGAAGATTATTGATCTACGGTTTAAACCGCGATTGTAATAACGGCCTCAATTAAAATAATACTGACACAAAAAAATTAATGTGCACAAATTTAGAAGCCATTTTACAATGAAAACTACCTTAAGTTCTGAGCGAGAATACTTATTTACATAAATATAAATAATAACGTATTTCCTTAATACATTTAGTTTTTAAACTGCACGCACATGCTTGGGTTACTTGTTTACATTCCTCCACTCAACTAACGGAAAATTATTCAGATCTTTTTTTCATTCTATATCGATGAAAACACGACACAGTGCACACGAGTTATTTAAGCGAAGATAAGCGAATGGATATTCTGTAACCATAATAATAATAATATTTGATGCCTTGGCATTCCCCAATAGCTTTCGCCAATTACAATGGAGGGGGAGGAGAGGGAGAGAGGGAAGGGGCATCGGCACAGCCACGAGTTATTATTACGCCTGCGCTCCTGAAGCGACTTAAGATGTTCGTCTCTCAGAATTTGCCAAGGAGTGACTGATAACCAAGCATGTAGGTCACTAGACCATCAGCCGGGCTATATTTTAAGCATAAGCGTACGTATTTGTTACAAAGAATGGGAAACACAATTTTTATTTTATTTGTTTGTTTACCTAAGCAAACGGCTTGTTTTTTTTTTATTTAAAACACTATTATGATGTATTTTTCAGGAACTTCCTTATTATATTTATTATTTCATTTTCATAATGTTTATCCCAAGAAAAATATGAATGGTAGTTCATTTTGATTTGAAATACTATAGTTATTAATTTGCGATGTCATCCTAGAATAATACTACACTTTATTACTATAATTATAAACATTAAATATTCGTGAACCCAATTTTTATTGCAGGGTAGTGCCTCCACCGAAGTTCTTATGCGACAGTTCTCTACATAGGTTTCTACTTTCAATAGTCGATCTTCGACGGCCGTCTGCGTCTGACTAACACGCTTGCCTACCGCGATATTTGGAGACCCTTTCCGCACAGTGCCGAGCACTGACGTATACTGATGACGCGTGACTTGATCAATCAGCGGGCAGCGGGCCAAGATATGGCTAGCCCCACTACAATGTAATTTTTGCGTATACTGCGAAGTGTCTAAACCGAAGTCCTTATGCGACGGTTCTTTACATATGTTTCTACTTTCTATAGTCGATCTTCGACGGTCGTCTGCGTCTGACTAATATACTTGCCTACCGTAATAATTGGGACACGCTGCCCGCATAGTATCAAGCACTGACGAGATGACTCGATCAACCTACAAACATCTGAAATCGGTGCGAATCTGGACGTGGCCCCAGTTCGCCGCTTGTCTACATAAGTAACTACAAAGCGCGTTTCGTCGTATCACATCTTGGGAATTGCAACATTCGTTCTGTACTTAAATGTGTGTGTGTGTGTGTGTGTACGTGTATTTATCAGTATTTTTACAGATGATAAAAGCTTTTTAATGACTAATTTGCGGTTTGCAATGGTGGGGCCATGGCCCCGTGGTTCTTTAAGAGGAGCCGTCTCTGTAATTAATATAAAACAATGCGTCAAAATATATATAAAAAATAAACTACAGCTAGTTAACTAACACGAAATACCAATAAACTTCTGTCTCACAAATTCTTTAATCTTCAAAACACAATGTACATTTCATTAGCTATGCTAACATCATCAGGTGTACAGACAAATGTAGTGTTGAATACCAAATGTGTAAATATAATAAGTATATCCTAGGTTACAAAATTAATCTTGAGGAATATAGTAATATTCAATAAATTCTAAATATTTATAATTAAGGGGTGTTAAATCGGTATTAAGTAAGCTATTAATATGGTTTTTCATATAAATAGCTTCCTACACATTAAGATTCTTACAATTTGAAGACTTAATTAGCTCCAAATCGTTAATTGAAAAAGTGTGTCGTCGCCAAAGCGGATTTATCAGCATTATGATTCTTAATATGACATAAATGCTCTTTAAACATTAACAGCTAGTTCAAATAACATTAGCAACAATCAAATTCTAGACACAATACCCTTTGATACAAATGTTGCGTTAAATACGTGAGTGACTTGAATATACAGTGATCGGCATAAATATTGCAACATATGGGAAATTTTTTTATTGTTAAAATATACTAAAACTTGCCTAGAAACTTGTCTAGAAACCCCAAAATTCATTTTGACACACGTCACGTGACCACTAGTATGGCGGTAAATTTAAAAAATATGCCGTGAATCTGCAAAAAGTGAGGTTAGATGATATGATATCCAAAAAAAATATTTGAGAAAGTTGCTTAGAATTCAATTTTGAGGCTGTATACAAATTTTTGTAAACATATTTAAAAAAAAAAAAATCACAATTTTTCCAAAATTGTTTCATTGAAATACATTTCCAAAACAAGAAATATAATAATTTTCAATAAAAATAATGTCTGCTAAGTGGTTTATAGAGAAAATGTTTGTAAAATTTTATTTATTATTACTAGATACAGTCTCTTGCACAACAATTGTCACACTGAAACAACAATTGTCACATTGAAATCGTACTTTTCAGTTTTCGCTATGTTAATTATGCAAAAATTGACAAAACTGTTTGAGTATCAACCAATTTTCAAATAGTACTGCAGTTGAGCTGCTAAAAGCGAAAAAAAAAATGGAAATATGTAATTCAATGAAACAATATTTGGAATAATTGTGATTTTTATTTTTTTTTAAATATGTTTACAAAAATTTGCATGCGGCCTCAGAATTGAATTCTAAGCAATTTTTTCAAATAACTTTTTTGGATATCATGTCATCTAACCTCACTTTTTGCAGATTCACGGCATATTTTTTAAATTTACCGCCATACTAGTGGTCACGTGACATGTGTCAAAATAAATTTTCGGGTTTCTAGACATGCACAACCTATTCCCCCAAAAAAGTTTTAGTATATTTTAATAATAAAAAAAATTCCCATATGTTGCAATATTTATGCCGGTCACTGTATATTATTCACTAAAATACTAGTCGAATGTGATTATTATAAGTATCATCCGGGTATGCATTAACAGCTTTTATTCTATACCAAAATGTATGACTCGATATTCAATGTCCAATAAAAATAATAATAATAAAAAATAATAGTATAGAGACCAATTATCAAGCCAAGATGTAACTAATCAGTATCACATCAAGTGATGTATCCAACAACAAATAAAGTAAATACTGCCGTCTAATAATTAAGGTATGTAATATTAAATTAATTAGTGTAAATATTTAAACAGGATTAATAATTCCTGGAATTCACTTTACGGAGAAATGAAAATTATGAACACCATGTACGACATGAGATGGCCAGATGTCAATCATTTAGATTAATACAATAATTAACAAACGTCGATATAAATATTACGATGGCAAATAAATTAACAAATATTATATATACTACAAAGCAACAATGACAAACATATAAACACTACGATGCAAAGAACGAAAAATATAAACGTAGTAAAAGCAAATAAATAACATGATCAACTGACAATACGATTGTTCGGTGGCAGAATGTACGAAAGGAACAATTCGGAAGAAATCCTACTTCAATCGATATGTGTGTTTGTGGCTCGTTACGATCTTTCAGTACATCAGTTGATATGCTAGTTAACTTAGGACCTTCGATTCAAATTATCACCTTCTAATACGATCAGGTCCAAATAAAAAAGGTGAATTCCTTGCGAACACTGGACCACTTCACCGAGGTACAGAGCACACTATTCGAATCAATTTCCTTACCAAAATACTTGTCATGTGTAGATCGATCATCAGTTAATAATCCGAATGGAAGGAACATAAAAAAGCTTGCAAATCGTAAAAACTAATTACCATGTGTCTTATGCAAAAAAAAACACTATTTGTAAAATAAAATTTAAAAATATGATATTTAGTATAGAATTAGTATATAATATATATATATAATAGTATAGAAGTATAGATTAGAATATTGAAATTATAAATAGCTAATATGTAAATTAATTTATTTTAACACTATGAAAATTGAAATATTTGAAAAATTATAGGCAGACAAATCATAACACTATATACAGAGCAAAAACTTCTATGCAGCACTTGTCTTACACACATTTCCTTGCCGTAAGCATTTAAGTGTTTTTAAAATGGAGTTTCATTAACTACTTTATTACACTCCTGTATTTATTTATTATACTACTTTTTTAACTCAAGCTCGAGAGAATGTTAGTTCTAATGTCGCAAGGTTTACCAACTTTTTCGCATAACTGTATTCACGTCGTATCAGGGCATGGATATACTTACTACGTGAAGGAAGTGAGATTGGCTTTAAATACATATTTCAAGGTTTAGAATACCTGGCTCAATTATTAATTCTCTTACGAATCCTTCAAGTTTGGTTTGCATCATTTATTACCAAATGTACATTATGATTTCGTGTGACAAATCTGAAATTGTTTCAGTTACAATGGAAATTACACGCAATTGTAGGCGCGTGTATATTATCTCAAGTTTGTGAGCCTCATCTATATTTCAAACGGCATATGAAGTTTCAAGAGCTATGAATACGTTTGGTTAAAAGAGAAAATTGAAATTGTAACATTAGATACCTAGAAATTGCTCGAAATTTTCACTGACAAAGGCACATTTCGAAGCCACATTCACCGACTCGATTGAAATTTATCACATCGGTAGTACCCATTACTATCAACTACTAAAATATCAACCATGGATTCTTTTAAAGATAAAAGTAAAAAAAAAACATTTTTATCAAAAATGACAAACTCAATGTTTGATAAGAAATTAATGTTTATTTCAACTTCCTAAAGTTGCATACGCATATGAACAAATGCGTTCGCATCGTCGCAGGAGATGACAACGAGGGGTTCCGTCGATGGAATTTAGTGGAATCTTGGCTTGAAATAATTAAAATTAATCAAGACATTTCAACTTCAATACAGTTTTCTTTTAATTGTTTATAATAACATTATTATTGACATCGCCAAGAAACGCTTTGCGATATAAATTAGTTTTAATTATCCCAAGCCGAAATTTCAGTAAACTATTAAATAATTACACAATTATGGGTACATGAATTAGAAAGAATTAGAATCGTGCAAGAAAACTCTTCTTTAATGCTAAAACTTGAATTCTATGAATTGAAAAGCTTGGTTTCCTTAAAAAAGGCGAAGACTGTACAGATACTTTACTTTGTTATTACACTGTAAGAATACCAGATAAAACTCCAACAAAAGGAAATGAAAACAATAGATAAGTGGAAATGGGTAATTATTACGAAAGTGGTTGAGGTAAGGGTTAAAATCCAAAAATGTGTGTATTACGGTTAATAGGGTACCTTGGTAGCGCTGACTCTGCTCATTAAATGAATATACGTTCACTGTTATTCCTTCTTAGGTATACAGTTACCGTTTCTTAAACAATGTTTATGGCCGTAAACAATATTAGGGTCATCCCTGTTTCGCAGCGTTGTCGCAAACGGTGTGACTCGATGTTATAACAATGTGTAATATAAATTAATTACGCTGGAGAGTTTCTTATAAATTTTATAACTAAAGGATCTTGTTTTCAACGAATTTTAGGTTACTTTATATGGTCTATATGCAATAAAAATAAGAATATCAATTTAATTGGGTATTTTGTATTTTTTTTCGGACATTTTGGAATAAAAGTCTAAATAATTTTAGAGTTTATTGACGTTTCGCCGATGTACACATCGTAATTTTTCAAAAAAATCTGTCATTAAATAAATCTTAAAACTTTAAGAATTAGAGAGATGAGTCGAAAATAAAACATAATTATTTCCTTATTCTGCAAGTCATTTTCCCCCCTTTTTTCAACTTAAAAATTATGATTTCTGATGGGTTAAATTAATTAAATTAGCATCAGTCCACAATGAAACATGGATTCAAAGAAAGGATTTAATAAATTTTAATAAAAATGTGAATTAGTTAATTTCATTACTTTAATTTTTTAACCCATTAGAATCATAATTTTTAAGTTTGAAAAAAAAAGGAAAAATGATATACCTATAAAAGATGGAAACAATTTTATAATTTTTCATTTTTGGCTCATCTCTGGAGATTTATTTAATAACACAATTTTTTGAAAAAGTACGATGTGCATATCGGCAAAACGTCAATAAACTTTAAAATTACTTAGACTTTTATTCCAAACTGTTCGAAAAAAAACAAAATACCCAATTATATTGCAGTCTGCAACCTACGCATTTTCACATTTAAACACAATATGTTTAAGTACTATGAAAGGATAAACGTAGTAGGAAAGATTGCTATGCATTGCTAAGACAAAGTATACTTTATAAATTACATTGGACCCCCATTCTTCAATCTATTCACAAAATGTATAAGCAAACAAATATTACGAAGAATTTGTATTAAAATAATCATTTTTTTTTTAAATCAAAATATTTTCTGATCACAATTTAAGTTACTTTAAAAATGTGATTGTGGAAGAGTCAAGAAGATTTATTTTACATAAAATACATTTCTTTTTATATTCGTAAAAACAGAAAACAAGAACTCTTTTCGGCGCTGTCAAAATTCAACGTGATTGCTATAAGAATTAAGAAACTCAATGAAGAGAAACCAAATATCATGTGAAAATTGGTAGTAGACCATTGGATAGATAATCGGAAATTGTCTGTAAAGGTGGGGTGTTCGTTTTTCCTCGCAAGAACCAAATAAATGTGTTATTGGTAAAAAAAAGGAACATAAGCTTTTTTCAAAATTCCGAGAGCCATTTGCCGTAAAAGTAAATTTTCTCATCCTTTTTAATAATAAACGCAAAACTTGGCGAACTGCCAAATTTAAACCTCTCCCTCTAGCTTTAGTAATCTCTAATAATCTCTAGTAGTAAAGTAGAGCCTATGGTGAAAGGTATACTGAAAAATCGATTTTTTTGATAATACCAAATTATGTTTAACTAAATATTGAGTTAAATATGGGTAAATAAATATTTGGTTAATTCAACCAAATTATTTGTTCATTTAACCCTTTATTTATTTGAAATAATGAAATATTTTGTTGGATTAACTAAATTTTCACGATAAAATTTGCTTGAAATTATTTTGTTGTCCTGAACAAATTGGTTTTTCCGAGTGAAAGGTTTAAAAATCAATCAGTTTGTATGTGAAGAGTGTCAGTTATTGATATACTGTCATGCGTTGGCGCGTTAATAATTGGAATTTTTGAAGTTTCTTTACAGCTCTTTTTATGCAGTATGTTGAAAAAGGAAAAGTAGTATCGACAATAAACCTTTAAATTAAAATTTGGTTTATTATTTTAATTTGCAATTAGTGAATCTTTTGAGAAAAGAACTTTTTGATTTTTCATCATTGGCAGCAAATGCTGCTTTAAACGTAAAAAATAAACTTTCTGAGCTGTTTAAATGAATAATGGGTTTTGATTGAGATCCAAGTTTTTTTTTTATTTCATCCTATATCGAAAAGGAACACATTTTCCTGTTAGCATAAACAATATTGCCTTGAAAACAATTCTTTGGCTCAGTATAGGATTTGGTTTTGTAACTGCATCTATTAAATAAAAATCCAAATCTTAGACGTGCATTTTTTTTTTAATTTAAGCAAAAATTTGTCGCTTTATCTTGCTTTAACAGCACAAATGCTATTAGCTTTATTCGAAATATCTTTAGTTGGATTGTCTTAAATGAGCACTAGAGTCTTATAAGTAGTTATAAACTTGAATTAATATTTATTGAATAATACTGCATTAAATTAAGCGTAAACTTCTAGGCGGGAAACTAAAGGATTATGTGAGAGCATTTTACATTTATGCAATTATATCTCTCTTGTTTATTAAAAAAAAAAAAGAATAATAAAAATAATTTTATTTTTCGTATTAATAAAGCTACTCAATTCGATTCAAATGTCGTTCAAATCTATTAACCGTATTACAAATATAAATGTCACAATGGAAAAGTTGAGAAAAATAAATGTGCATCCCTGGTGGGGATCGAACCCACGACCTTTGGATTAGAAGTCCAACGCGCTATCCTCTGCGCTACAGGGACTGCGTGGAGTGAGGCGATTTTAATACACGTCATAGCCACGGGCACTGTAAAGCACACGTTGATATTGCGCGGTGTGAGTTAAGAACATCTTGCCAAAACATATTTCTTGTTTTGTGTGTGAACATCAAGATTTATTGCAAACATTAAGAAGGGCCTTTGTGAAAATATGTCCAATATCGTCCGCTGACACCTATCATATTAATGTGAAGTGTACCAAAATTACAATAATATATAAAATCAGATGAATTTTCACTTAGATGTTTATAGCCCGTATGTTACGACATATTATTCAATACATTGTTAAATTGAATTATATGTTTATGTTTCTGCATGTTGTTTATTAAACACTTTAGATATTGATTTATATTATGTATATATAACACCAATTAGAACAGAATATGATGTATTTGATATAGAATCATACCGATAATTTTGCATATAAATATAGACTGTCATTCCTTAAATTCTTGGTTTTGCGGATTTTAAAATGAAATTAATATTCCAACTTATTATATATTATACAAAAATTAACGTTTCGTTGCTGTTAACAGCAACTTCTTCAGAAATATTAAAACTTCAATTTTATTTTCTGCTTCATAAAAATGTTTTAATTAAGTCATGAAATTAAATAATTATTGAAATGTTAAAGAAAATTTATATTTCTAATCATATTTATTAGAATAGTTTTAATGCTGCTATAAGTTGTAATATTAATTTAATTTCAAAAATCCGCAGAGCCAAGAATAGAGGAATAACGTAGAATACAAAACGAATACGGAAAGATAAAAATTTAAATATCGAATTATTCGTCACATCAAACAAAACAACGTAAAATATACGGGCTTGTTTTTATTATGAGTTCAATTTTCCATTTTGTTTGTTATCTATGATTTATGCGCAATTTCAGTACACATTTGTCACCTGTAGTAATGTAGGGAATAACCGATTTATTTTAAAACCAGGATACTAGCTGAATGCCTCTCAATTGGCTCATTGTAGTCGTCATTTTTTATTCGGTTATTTCCATAACCGAATTATTTAGATTATTTCAAAAACCGAATAATCGTTTTTATTATATATTTAAAGTAAAGGGGAAGGATGTTTTATCAAAAGTATTAATTTAATATATAAATATATATATATATATATATAAATATATATAAATATATAAATATATAAATGTAGGTTTATTGAACACTAGTGCTAGTAAATATAGCTGGGGCCTTCTCGAAGCTACTCAAGTATTTCTAATGTAATTCGTGGGCATTTAAATTTGCTTTGATAAAACCCCAAACAATAGAGTTTAATGGATTAAGATCGAGTGACCCCCGCGGGTCTTGATATAAAACCACCATGACAAATCCATCAGTTTGAAGAATGTTCATCCAGTCACTCACCAATATTAAGACTATGTTACCTAAAACTTTTTCCAAAACACTGAGGTATTCAGAAGCATCTGAATGGTTTGGAAGGTAAATTAGTCCAACAACAGTATGTTTTATTGCGTCTAAGTAAACGTTAATAGAAAATTTTCTTTGGTGACCCAATACTGAAAGTTATGAGTGTTAAGGACATTAAATAGGCATTCATCGCTCCAACAAATGTCTCAGAAAACCATCATTCCTACGAATTCTATTTAAAATAGTGTTGGGAAAATTCACTCGGAGAAGGTTATCGTTTTCACAAAGAAATTAAACTTTGGTTACGTGATTTGGGTGCAGAATGTTTTTCTTTAAAACTTAATGAACAGCTTTGTGACTTGAGATATACATTGCAACAGCATTTAGTGTTAACTGAGTGATTCTCGTTTAGTAAGTTTCAAACCTGCTCCCCTGTTTGTACAATGTGTCCACACCTTAGTTTTCCAGCATTTCGATAATTTGATATGAACAAACCCGTTTTACGAAGACGTTGGTTCAACTGTCGAAAGATATATGCAGTAGGATGTCTCTGGTTTGGCTAGCGAGCGCAATATTCTCGCATAGCCTCGTGTCCATTTCCATTATATGCACCATATGCCACGTGCACTGCCTGACAAAATTGATTTCGATGTCCGCAGTGAATTTTCGTATTTTCCTATCTAATTTTTGTAATTGCCAAGTTTTACACGTAGGTACCCCAATACACCTCTTATCTTTTCTTTAATATGTATGCACACGCATGCCCGTATTGGCTTGTAGAAGTATATATACATTTATTTTATGCTTAACTTAGAGATAATTACTTTGTTGATTCTATAGTTCAGGATGCCTGCTGCTAGGGGGGGAAAGCTGCTTAGAATAGCACATTTAAATATTAGATCTCTAGCGCCCAAGATAGACATTGTAGAACAGTATATTAACAATAATGGTATTGATATATTGGCGGTATCAGAAACTTGGTTGCAATCTGATGCTCGTAACGCTGCGGTTGCTGTTGGGGGATTCTCGTTTTATGGGGTGGGCAGGGTGACGCGTGGTGGGGGAGTTGGAATATATGTACGTAAAGGAATCAAAGCAAATCTGATTAACACGTCCCGTAATATTGAGCAGGTTTGTTGTCCCTTACCTGGGTAGTTTTAGATTTGTGGTTGCCTGCATATATAGGGCGCCTAAGGTTGACTTTCCATTGTTTATCTCTGAATTTGAAGACTCATTATCTCATTGTTTGACAATTTCTGAAAATCTGTACTGTTGCGGCGACTTCAATGTGGATTTTCTAAAGCTTGATGACCCTCTTACCGAACATTTCAATGATTTTTTAAATTCAATCGTGCCGTCCAGGTTATAGATAAGCCTACTAGGGTTTCGAATCGCTGCGCAAGTCTAATCGATCTTATCATTACCACTAATGACTCTAGTATAGCTGAGGCTGGTGTTCTATGTTTTCATGCGTCGGATCACGACCTCATTTTTTGCGACGTTAAGGCACAGTCTAACAAACCTGAACCAAGAATCCGAGAGTACCGCGATTTTAGGAATATTGAACCTGACTTGTTCCTTCGTGACTTACACTTGATTAACTTCAATCAAATGATTTACCTAAACGAAATAGATGATAAGATTCACTTTTTTAATTCCGCCATACTTAGTTTATTCGACAAACATGCTCCCATTCGCAAGCGTAAATTTACAAAACCTTATATACCCTGGCTTACAGATAACCTAAAATTTTGATGCACCTTAGAGATAAAGCGAAAGTGAAGTTCAGGCGGACCGGCTCCAGTAGCGATTGGGATATTATAAATCATTACGCAATCTATCTACATCGACTTTTAAGCGGGAAAAAAAAGCATACTTCGAGTTTATAACGCGTGGCGATGTGATGCCTCTATCTGGTATCATCTTTCAAGTATTGGGTATCAAACTAAGCAGAAAATAGAACTTCCGGGCCATCTTTCAAACGTAAATGATATTAATAATTATTTCCTCACCTCGATACCACAGCCGTCAGCAGTTGCATTGCCTACAAATTCTGATGTGGTTAGTCCAGATACCTTTCACTTCCATACCGTAAGTACCCACGATATTGAAAATATCATTGCTAAAATTAAAACTAATGCTGCTGGGTACGATAACATTACAATTCGAATGATTCGTTATTGCTGCCCGCTCGTCATTCCCTATATTACTCATATTATCAATTCGTGTCTATTAACTGGTACTTTTCCGAATAGCTGGAAACATGCTATTGTAGTACCGTGCCCCAAAAGCGCAGACCCTAGAGAGTTCAGGACTTAAGGCCTATAAGCGTCCTACCCGTGTTGTCCAAGGTATTAGAGCGGACAATGGAACAGCAACTAAAATGTTATGTTAATTCACTTAACTTACTACCCGAGGTTCAGTCCGGGTTTAGAAGAAATCATAGTTGTGCGACTGCACTTGCAAAGGTAACAGACGATATTTACTGGCTTCGGACCGAGGCCTCATTACAATTCTGGTGTTACTTGACTATACCAAGGCCTTCGACACGGTTAACCACGCTACTTTGCTGGATATTCTTGAGGGTGTGGGCTGCCGAGACCTCAGCCTGCGTCTCTTTCAAACTTTTCTATCAAACAGATCGCAGAGTGTAAAACTGTCTAATATTACGTCGCTCCCATTATCCCTATCACAAGGAGTACCTCAGGGGTCTATTATCAGTCCTATCATGTTTTCACTATACACATCTAAATTTACGTCAGCTCTTAAACATTGTACGGCGCATTTGTATGCGGATGACACCCAAATTTATTACTCTTTCAAACCATCTGATTGGCAGGATTCTGTTCGTAAAATTAATAAATACTTACAAATACTTTGCGATGTCTCGGCGGCTCACTCCCTGGTGCTAAATCCGACAAAATCCCAGGTAATACTGTTTGGAAACCAGGGGGTCTGTGATGACTTGGAGTCTAAGATATCTGTACATATAGATAATCGAAAACTTTCAGTGGTCAAAAAAGTACAAAACCTCGGGGTAATAATCGATAACACATTCCGTTATCGTGATCAGATTTCCAAATATATAAAAAATGCCTATTTTCATTTAAAAAAACTCTATCCTACAGATCGCTATCAAAAAATATTAAGAAACTATTATGTGAGACATTTGTTCTTTCCCAGTTTAACTATTGCGTACCGCTATACCACCCTGCCATTGACAGAGGTACCGCGTGCCGTATTCAAAAAATTCAGAATGCCTGTCTTCGATTCATTCATGGCATTCGCAAATTCCAAAGAATTTCTTATAAGTTGAAAGAAACCGGATGGCTCTCGATGGAACGAAGGAGAGATTTCCTTACTCTGTGTTTTTATCATAAAATATTGCTTTTCAAATCTCCACCATATTTGCATCACAAAATTAAATTTCGGACTGACGTTCACACCCTGTCCACTCGGTTTCGAGGACTGATTTCGCCGCCTTTGCACTGCACCGCACGTTACGAGAGAAGTTTCACCTTTTCTATCTATAAAATGTACAATGCTATCCCGAATGAACTAAAAAATATTAGTACCTCTGATTTTAAAAATAGACTTCGTAGCTTTCTGTTCCGGCAGTAATTGTATGGTTGTGTGTGTGTTTCAATATTTGTATACGTTAATATTGCTTTTTCTCTTTCTCTTATAATATATTTGCATATATGTTTGTTACTATTATTTTGAAAAGGAAAATTGGAATGGGACCAAGCCATCGGTATTATATTAAGTTAAGTTAGGTGTAGGTGTAGGCAGTAAGTAGCATAGATAACTTTTTTTTTTCTCTCTTTTCTCGTTACTTTCCTTATCCTTATATAAAATATCTTAATTTTCTAAATTAGATTCGTATGCTAGTTAATTTCTTTTGTGATATTTCTTGGTTAGGCATGAGCAGGCAAGAACAAGTATTGTTCTGACTGGGCCTCGCCAAGTGATTCTACCCGATATTACCCACATATTTATTTATTTTGTATTTATCTTTGTAAAAGTAGTTTTAATTTTAAATAGTTGTTTTATGTACGTGTAAAGATGTATACTGGGACTATTGGGATGAATAAAGTCACTTATTATTATTATTATTATTATTATCTGCATAAGCAGATGGCAGTTGAACGCGCGCCTATTTAAATGATGAGCAGCTTTTATAGTCACTGCGCTATAGGCGGCAACATTAATTTTGTTAGGCAGTGTACGTACATATCATCACTTTCGATAAATGAAAAATCCATGTTATAAGAACGAAAGAAAAAACAAACTGAATAAACGCTAGGATTATTAACGAGCGAATTGGTTACTACACTCAGTGTCATTAGAAGTATTACACTCAGAAAGAAGAATTCGTTTCACTTGATTTTTTGGCGTCAGAATGACTATATTTAAAGCAAGTTATGGTAAGAATGTGAACAGTTTATCTTTGATAATTTTTTGCGAAAAAAATATCTCTTAGCATTTGTGAAGAAACCTGTTTATGAAAGCTGACTAGTATAGAAATATTTAGCTATTGCGCATATACGTCTACGAGGGTTAAGCGTAACAAAATGACCAGAGTTCGAAAACGTAAAAATTATCACCGTGTTAGTGACTTTGACAGGGGTAGAACTTGCCTATCGAGATGTTGGTTTGTCCTATCGCGAAATTGGCCGCTGTGTTAATTGTATTGCAACGACGGTAATGCGTGTGTGCTGGCTGTGGACAGAAGAAGGTAGAGGAACAGGAAGAAGACCAACTGATCAACCGAGGCGTACCACACAGCGACAAGATAGGCGCTTCAGAGAGCTAGCTCTACAAAACCGTTTTACTACTACGTGTAAAATCGCTGACAAATGATTTGGAGAAGAAGATCGATGTTACTATGCGCCGCATTCGAGTTTTTGGACTTTTTTCATACCGCCCACGATTAGTGCTTCCTTTGACTGCGGACCACTATCGTCAACGTTTAAATTGGCGCAGAGAACGGCAGAATTGGGAGGTAGAATGGCATAGGTCGTCATCAGCGTACCGACCATCATTTTGTCGATGTCTAGATGTGTACAGGAGTATATTCAGCTACGTGGCCGCCAAACACATGATTGATTTCTTTTCGTATTGCATGTTAATAAAATTTCTTGCAAATGTTACCGTCTCATTTTTGATGTAAAACTATCATATTGCTAAAAGATCAAGTTGAAGAAATTATTCCCTCTAGGTCACTTCTAATGTCACTAAATGTATTGAGTACGACAGATAACCCGCAAAACGCCAATAACCAGGATGACACAATTAAATTTGACAATTCAAATTAATTCAAGTATTTACAATGTTATTTTGAATACTGCGTTCACTGTACATGCTAAATTACCATATGTATTTTTAATGAAAATATCTTCCAAACAAATATTAAAAATTATATTTTGAGGCCAAAATACATTTTTACGAAAATAATGTTGGGCTACTTCACCCTCTTGCCTCTTTTCGCTAGAAGAGTTAGATAGAGATGCATATTAACTAAAAAAAATGCGGAAATTTTGGGGACGTTGTGTAGACGTAGGATATAGAAAATCCTGCAATTAGGATATACAGCTCCTTAGCCTTAGGTGTTTCGTAAATATCTACATAGCTTGTATATCAGACTATTAAAAATATTATATCATGCATAATATCTTTTATTGTGCAAAAAAATTGACACCGAGTATCATAGCAATTAAATGTAAAAAAAATGTAAATTGCTATAAAGAATAGTACTAATGGTCCTATATTTCCTGTTGTAAAATGCATTCGTAATTAATAAGTTTATGGTTTGTGGGCAGTATCAGATGTAATATAGAGTATATGCCTTCTATTGGTAGGTACTACCTGTTAGGAAGTAAGGTAATACGAAATGCACCCATAATACGGCCGATCACCCAACGTTCACTAGGGGAGAGTATGAATCATTCATAGACGTGACTTGCTCAACACATAAAATAGCAAAAAGGATTTCTGGATGGCAGGTGCTGAACATAGAAAACCTGTCCGATCATGGCTACATCTATTTTGAGATCAAAGGAAATTTGACACCAAGGAACGGAGGAGAACGCCTGAAAACACAAAATGATTGGTCTGTCTTTGCCATGGCAGTTGACGTAATGCTAGCAGGCTTGTCATATACAGAAAAATCTTCACATAAAGTATTCACGAATGTAATAAAGCAAGCACATGCTACCAGTATATGCAGGAATACTGGAGGAAGAACAACAGTCCCGTACTGGTGGAACGACCACATAAGAGAAAAACGCGCGGAATGCACTGCGGCGAGAAGACACATGACACGGACAGCGCGAAACAAACATATTTCGGTAATAAATAAGCTAAGCAGTAAAGAACAATACAAAGCGAAACGAAAAGAACTAAGCAGACTAATCAGACAGGCTAAAACTGAGCATTGGAAGAGGCTCTGCAAGAAGCTAAATGAGGACATATGGGGAGATGGATACAGAATAGTTATAAAAGACATTAAAAGAAACATACCGCATAGTATTCCACAAGAAGTAAAAGCGAAAGCTATTGAAGATTTGTTCCCGAAAACAGCAAATATAGAACATGAGCGAGTACGAAGTGAAAGAATAGAACTCTTTACTGAGGAAGAATTAAGAAAAGCAGCAGCTAATATGAAAAACGCTAAAGCCCCTGGCATAGACGGAGTTCCTCCGGAGGCCATAAAGTTAGTAGTCCAAACAAATACGAAATGGGTACTGCAAGTAATGAACCACTTACTTGAAAGCAAGACTTTCCACGGGAGTGGAAAACTGCAAAAGCGGTCTTGCTCCCAAAGAAAACGGATGACCAACAAAAATATGACTTATAGGCCTCTATGTTTGCTAAATACCACAAGTAAACTATATGAAGCGTTGATTAGAACGAGACTATTAGAGGAAATAGACGCAAAGGGTGATTTTGCACAGGGTCAATTCGGTTTCAGGAAGGGGAGGTCTACGATAGACGCGTTGGCAACAGTTAAGAGAACCATCCACAACTGTGGGTTGAAGTGGTGTGTGTTAATTACCTTAGACGTACGCAATGCTTTTAACACTGCGAACTGGAACATTATTATAGAGAGGCTCCACCGGAAACGCGTATCAGGATATCTTATTAATATTATAGTGGAATATCTAAGAGATAGAAGCGTCCAAATCAGCAAGGGTGAGAATATCAAAATCACAACGGGTGTACCCCAAGGCTCTGTCCTTGGCCCTTCATTGTGGAACATTCTGTTTGATGGCGTCTTCAATATACCTCTGAGCGAGCACTCGAAGATTGTGGGATACGCGGACGACATCGCACTGCTCGTTGCCGCAAATGATGAGTATCTGCTGATGGCACGTGGAAACAAGGATCTGCAAAAAATAAATAAATGGATTAAGGAAAGTAAGCTAATGCTGGCACCCGAAAAGACAGAGGCCATAATCCTAAAGGGAAAGAGAAGGAGAGAGCATGTGCATTTTTACCTGGAAGGTGTTCAAATCCAACCGAAGAACAACATAAAGTATTTGGGGGTAGTGTTAGATCAGAGGCTCTATTTCGGCGAGCACGTCAAATATGCATGTAGCAAGGCGGAGGAAAAAACCTCTAGGTTGACACGTATTATGCCAAATATAGGAGGGCCGAGCAGTGAAAAGCGCTTGTTGCTTAGCGGAGTCACGCATTCTGTTCTTCTGTATGGAGCGCCGATTTGGTACAAGGTCCTAGAAAAAAAAATATATCGAAATATGTTCGAGAAACAACAAAGAAGGATACTATTAAGAGTGGCGTCGGCTTTTCGAACAACATCACTCGAGGCACTTCAAGTGGTAACTGCGACCGTCCCAGTAGACCTTATGGCATGGGCAAGATGTTATGCCCACGAAAATGGAGGACTAGAAGCCCGCGCTGAGGCGGACCGACTGGTAGTGAACATGTGGCAGGAACGCTGGAACAAAAATGTAACAAAGGCACAATGGACAAAGGAACTTATTCCGAATATAAGAGAATGGCTCACCTGTAAATTTCGAAGACTTGATTATCATTTGACACAGTTTTTGACCGGACATGGCATATACCGTTTCTATGCTAAAAGATTTGGGAAGGATAACTGCAGCGACTGTAGATATTGTGGACGAGAAGACACGGTCCGACACACGATTTTTGAATGTCATAGGTGGAATGAGATCAGAGGGAAGTAAATACTAAACTTAATATATATCTGTCCGAAGAAAATATAATAGCTGAAATGTTGAAATCCGAAAGAAATTGGCAAATGGTACAAAACTTGATCAGAGTCTTAATGAGCGCTAAGGAGATAGAGGAAAGAGAAAGGCAGACACAAACTATGGGATGAGCTGACTGCCGAATTGTGCCTGATGTGATATCTGATAAGATGGTTCCGGGCCCAAGTCGTGGCGAAGAGGGGAGGTTTAGTGGGTAGGCTGGTCCTGCACCCCCCGACCAGAATCCCACACACCGGCACACACGGGTGTGTCGGCGTCTTTGTGAAGATTCCTCCTCAATTCGAGAGTAGAATAGAAAAGGTAATACGAAATGCATTATTTTGGCCATATATAAAAGCGTAATAATGTTTTTAAATGAAATATTATATGAGTTGGTTTGCTTTTAATCCTCAATTCCAGAATTTCGCTTATTATTAGAGACAGAGGGCAGGCATAAATTGTGAAAGATTGCCAAATTTAGATTTGTTTCTCCTTTTATCTCTAACACGTCTATTTGACTGTGCAGAGAAAAACTAGAAACACATATTTAATGCTGTTTAATGTTGTACTCAACATTATTACATGACGTTTCGTTTTTCTTTCTGCTAACAGTGACCAAAAAGCAAAGTTTATTATGTCTTGTGAACGCCATGTTGGATTTTGATATCCTGAGAAACTTTTTTTTTTGTCTCAACCATTTATAGCGATTTCCTGTTGGCATATTATCATTGCTTAAAATGATCATCAAACTAGTGAAACAAATTAAAGCATCTTAATATAGCCGCACTGTTTGCGTGATGCGCGCACAGGGGAGTATGATTTTATCAATATAAGGAAAATATAAAAATAAAAACTAAAATCGTAATCAATAACTAGGGGAGTCAATTATCTCCAAGCAAACATTTGTAGTGTAAGCCGCTTATATGTGAGTAAATACAACGCAAGTATTTTTACCCTACGGTGGATAGTGGATATACACTTAACGATTAGAGGCAAAAAAACTACGGTATTTTATTTCAAGACTCTTCCACTACTGCTACTAGCTATACTTATTTTTAGCGCATCAAATGTATCAACCATTTCAAGCAAGGAAAAAAGTGACGACGTTAAAACGGATATACATGTCCGCTGACAGCTTTGATCTATAAAATTTAAATGGAAAGCACATGCACTACGTAATATTTCAATTTTAAAAGGGATGTGTAGCTAATGGCCTCGTTTTTGTAATGAATAAATGGACGCAAACTGCTGAGATTTGGTGTTGGTGCCGTGGACTGCACGTAAATTGGAAATTTCAATTCAAATTATAACTTCCATATACTTTTTTTTTGGCACTAGCACGTTTCATACGATACCTAAAATAATTTTTGTAAGTTTACAACCCACCAATTAGCGACTATTTTGCATACAATGCTTTTTAAATGCATGCATTTACATGGATATTAAATTGGGAATTTTAATGATGCCGTTGAACTACAGACATTCAGGATTTTTAATTGTTTTCATTGGCGCAATGCATATTAAGCATGTGCAGTTTTTAATAGTTCACTAGTTATTCATTGCAATTAATTTATTTAAAGTTCATAAGCATATAGTGCTTATATGTATGCATATATTGGGGTGTGTACAAATTGGGGCAACAGCGTAGTGATATTTATTTCTTTTCGAATCGAAAAACTAAATATAAAAAATATTGTCATGCTTCGCATTGCTCCAGAAAGAAAAAAAAATACACATTTAGAAATACTATACTTGCATTCTACTGTGAGGGTCTAAATATCCCAATACTTTGTGAGTGTCTTGAAAACATGTTTCCCTTATTTTGTAACATCACATTGATGAATTTAACATTTTAGATTTTACGTATTAGGCGATATAAGTACTATTTGCTTTTGAAATTAATACTTTATTGCCATGTTTTTTTTTTTTAACACTGACATTGTTAGTAGCAGAAGATCAGTTAATAAAACACAACACAAAATAGGTATACAACGTATCCCGTATCGTTTTATTCAAACTTTGGGAGGCTAAAGTAGATTAAATTTAATGGCTAAAAATTGCAAAAGCGGTACACTATCATTTTCTCGGGATTTATTGAAGCTAGACTACTGTGACAAACATTTTTTACATCAAAACCCCACCTGGAGAATTATTTAACAATATTTTCAACGTTTTTGAGATATCTACGATTTTGGCATTTCTATTTCGTTTAAAAACGTGTTGTAATTTATAAGGTATTAGAGGTAGTTGTGTGATTTTGCGATGGGGCAACGAAGAAAGTACTACCAGTCAAATACTGTCCAAACAGCAACTGCATTTTATACAGGTTGTTCATAAATTGATCGCTAAATTGGATACCTTTAACCTTAGATAAAATATAATTTTTAGCAAGGGTAGCATGGTAGAGAAGTATTAAGAATTGATATATACAAGGTGGGCCACCACATTCGCGTCGGTTTATATACGAAAAGTGGTAACATATTTTCAAATTGTTTTTGTTAAGAGTTATACCGGTTCAGAAGGACCATATTTCAAAATTATTTTGAAGTATACAGGGTGATTCAAAGAAAAGTTACACACCAAAGTTGTGCAAAATTAAGTGGAACACTCTGTATATTATGGCATATTTTGATGGTACAGACTAAATAAAGGCAAGTTGGTATTAGGTGTCTTATACCTAACTGAACTCGTTTACGAGATAATTAACTATTCTTCAAAATGTAGATCAAAATTTAAGAGGCATGCTTGTCAGGTATATACATGACAGCATGCCTCTTAATGATAGCAAAAATTAAAAGTATGTTTTTGTTCAGCTGTATAATTTTTTTGCATTACTTTTATTTTATTATCAAGTCTAATGCTTTAGTTAAAAAATGAATACAGTTTAAAATATCTAGCTATTCATTTTTTAACTAAAGCATTAGACTTGTTATTAAAATAATGCAAAAAAATTATACAGCTGACAAAAACATACTTTTAATTTTTGCTATCATTAAAAGCAAGTAGCTTTCTTATTTTAAGTGCTTACTATACCTATCTCTTATAGTTACTTAGTAATTTAGAATTCTCTTTTTTAAATATTAATTCCTAGCTATTATGTTTTTTTGAAGTAGGCTTGGACAAAACTGCTGTTATTATTCAACATAGATAGACGATATTCATCAGCCTAACTCTTCAACTGGCTTTTCCTACGTACGAATTAACAGTCATAACTAAGTAAGCTTCAGAAATGGACTTTATTAAAACAGATAAACTGATATGTTAAAAACTGCTAATGTTTTGGAAAGTGTTCAAAATGATGGCTGTGATTTTCAATGCAGAGGCGTACTCTTTCTTGAAATGGATCTTTAACATCATTCAAAACATCTGCTGTTATAGATCGAAACGCCATTCTTCTTCGTTCTTTCATATTGTCGGGCGTGGTTGGTGGTATGTCATAAACATTATTTTTAATGTATCCCCATAAAAAAATCTGGGCTCGTGAGGTCTGGAGATCTTGCTGGCCAATTCTGTGGACCTCCGCGGCCTATCTACCTATTGGGATACTGCCTATCTAATTCATCCGGAACGCTCAGTGCGCAGGAGCACCGTCTAATTACAACCAAAGTCTTTGTCGCATATTAATTGGTGTATTTTCCAAAAGTATTGCTAAGTTACATTTTACAAATTATAGACATCGATGTTGACGATTTAGGGTTCTCAAGAAATTGGGATTCTCATCACGGTAATAATGAAAATTATGTCTATTAACTAATCCGTTGTTATGAAAAGTTAACTCATGCGAAAATAACACATAATCGAGAAAATTTTCATCTTCTAACTTTTTTAGAACCCATAAAGAAAATTCAAACCGCCGATCATAATCTACACTGACACAAATGGGCTAAGTAAAGTGTTTTCTTTTATAATTCTTCTGATGCTCCCTCTGTTTATCCCTGTAATTTCATTTATATTTCGCTGACTTGCGAATTTTCAGCAAGAGATCCGATAACTAAAATATTATTCCCTTCATTTCCGGGAATAGGTTTTTGTCGTTCTGTTTTCTTATAAGGCACACTTCTTGCATTTCGGAAAACTTGTAGCAAATTTTCTAAATGCTTATGGAGATGGCGTCTGCTAAGATATTTTTGCGTATAAATTCTTGATGCTAGCAAACAATTTTCTTCACACTTTCCAGTTATTAAAATCATATCAATCCTTTCTGCTTGAGGGTAATTTCTTATTGTAAATAATGAAAATGCTTTTTACACAATGACGAACAACAGTGATGCATACCTGACAAGTTCTGCTACTGTTAAATGCCTTTTGTGTATAATAAGTAATAGCGACAATTTTGTCTAAGCCTACTTTTTAAAAAAGAATGGATAGGAATTAATATTTGTTTGAAATGGAAAATTCTACATTACTGAATTGATCTGAACATGGGTAATAAATATAGGGTGTTCCATTTAAAATAAGAAAGTTACTTACCTGTGAAAGTGAAAATTAAAAGTATGTTTTTATTCACCCTGCATAATTTTTTTACATTTCTTTTATTTTATTATCAAGTCTTTAGCTTTAGTTAAAAAATAAATACAGCTTAAAATATCTAGCTTAAACATGCATGACAAGCATGCCTCTTAAATTTTAGTCTACATTTTGAAGAATAGTTAATTATCTCGTAAACGAGTTGAGTTAGATACAAAAAACCTAACACGAACTTGCTTTTATTTAGTCTGTATTATCAATAATGCCATAATATACAGGGTGTTCCATTTAATTTTTCACAACTTTGGTGTGTAACTTTTCTTTGAGTCACCCTGTAAATTTCAAGATAATTTTGAAATGTGGCTTCTGAACCTGTATAGCCTTTAACAAATAGAAATTGAAAATATGTCACCAGTTTTCGTATATAAACCGACCCGAATATGGTGGCCCACCTGTATAGGTATAGGTACAGCAAAAGTTTCCGTGTAGTTTGGTAGTAAAGAACTAACACCCGGCGGTATCTATTGCCGCCAGTCGAAAAGAAATACCTAAGCTACGCGGAAACTTTTTTGCTGTACCTAACTTCAGCGGTTTTCGAGATAATAATTTTTTGCCTTGCTCTGAAATGTATATCGTATTTTTTGCAGTAAACTACGTACGAGTTTAAAACAACAATGAATGCTTAGATTTGCCGGGCCAGTTTATTATTTTAGAATTTAACAACTGTATTTTATGGCTATAAGGAACATAAAAAACATGTACGTGAGGTCAAAGGTATCCAGTTTGAAGATCAAATTGTGAACACCCTGTATAAAATATTGTTGCTGTTTAGACATAATTACACTGGTTGGACTTTCTTGGTGCCGCTATCGACTTCCAGTATAAAGAAATCTTGAAATTGAAGATATTATTAAATAATTCTCCAGATGGGGTTTTGTTGTCAACATTTTTGTTGCATTAATCTAGCTTCAATGGATCTCGAGAAACTGATAGTGTACCAGTGGTAAACAGTCTGTATATTCGAAACAAAATTGACTCACACTTTTGTTATTTTTAGTTATATAATTTAGTCTACTTCACCGTCCAAAAGTTTGAATAAAGTGATAAGGGGATACGTTGTATAGAATATAAACATTAAATATGTAATAAATTAAAACTACGCTAAATTTTATAGACAAGCAATCGTATCCACACAATTACTATCGAAGATATTCCTCCACAATATTGGTAGTATGTGTGTGTCAGTAGGTATTTCATAACTTCTTTTTGAAATTGATTATTTTGAATTAAATTATTTATTGTCAAAATAATGCATATTGCAAAATGTTACTTATAATGTATTTTAATTAAGGTTGATACTCTATGGTAATTTAAATTGGGAAATAGAAATAATATAAACTATTGTGACTCTGTGTGAGTCGATATTATATGCGAAAATGGGTGAAATAAACGGTGTAATTCCTCATAGTAAGGAATCTTCGCCATATTACATGTACATTCTTGTTTGAAATGCTCCTAGGTAGTGCGATGATAACCTGTTGAGGACGAAACGGGTCGCCTATATTTAATTAGAGAATCTATGAGGAATTAGTCTTTTATTTCATGCATTTTTGTCTAAATAGAAATAAAACGACCAAACTTGACTTATTTTGATTTTTGCACTTACTAATTCTTTTTATGCAACGTTCCGATACATATCGTGTCTTCAAGTGTTCTTGAATACTTGAGAAAGACACGAGATTACGCGACATATAACGCACAACCTGCCGAAAACAGGATTTCATCATTAAAAAAATAAAAAGTGAATTTAGAGCCAAAAATTCTTAGTCCGGGCCTGATGCAAGGAAACGTCATGTTAAGCACCCGCTAAATGTGGTATTATGTATAAATATGTTGCACTCATTCAGTATTATTCTTAATGGTATGCCGTAAGTTCATTTAACGTCATTCTGAATAAATAAAGGCCAATAGGCCAGTGTGCCCTTGTAAAAATCGCAAAACTAAGGCATTTTAAATTTCTTCTTTTTATAAAATAACATTCCTTATTTGTTAAGAGCATTCTACGTACACTGTTGAAAATTTTAACACTTTTTTGACTAATTTAATAGTCATGAGAGGTCCACACTCTTTTCGTGTTATTTTGTCGAGAACTATAGAAGTTTCAATTTGACGAGCAAAGATAGTCAAGTATTGTCTATTGCTAAGGGGTTATTTTGTCCAACTGACACGTGGAATTATAAAATACTTCCAGTCACATTTTATTTGATCTAGACTAGACAAACAACTAGCTGTTTAACTAAATGAATGCGATCTATTGGGTGTTTTAACACCATTTTCTAAACACAACGTCTTTTTAATATGCAACTCCTATTTCTTAGTGCTACAATATTCTCTCTTTAAGACGTTTTCTCAATTATAAATATGCAAACCACTCATTCACAAGTTTTGGTTTCAACTAAACGTACCATTTTAAAATGATTTTTTGAGAACCATTATAAAATTAAGTGAATGTTTATGCTATTTGATTCAAGTCTAAACTAATTGCGTAAATAGATGTTCCCAATACATCTTTAAGATGTTGAAATTTTTTATGCCCACTGGAATTAACGTTTAATAACACGAGGTTACACTTTGCAAGTCAGTCACATTTGGTGGTTTGTTTGGATATGTTAATACGGAGAATCAAACACGAAAACAGATACACCTGCAATGCAGGTGGTGCGTATAATGCAATACTGTATTAGAATAGGTGGGGTTTCTATATTTCTATCCGAGGGAAAAATTCTGATTGGTTGACGCTTCTGAATGTCTAGAAACATGGTCAATCCTCATATCTAAACAAAGAATTCACACGAAATTCTAGTCATTTCTGTTCTATTAAATACGCGTAGTCAACTCGTCTGGCAAAGTTTGGAAAAATCAACACTAAAATATTTGACTATCACAAAATTAACGCCAACACCGTAATATTTTCAACAGTGTAAGTCTACAAAGTATTATTTTTAATATCCTGATAAGACATTCGAGTTTCACCGGATATGCGGCTTCAATAGTAACAAAAAAACATAAATATTTTTCTTTTGCTTTGTCGAATCCAGAGTTAGTTGCTAATAAACGGTAACAACAGTAAAATCTGAGTTATTTCTTTTGGATTTATTTAATCAAATAACGCAAAATTAATTTAATCGAATTATACAGAAATAAATGTAGATACAGAAAATTTGCAAACACGATTTTTTACTATGATGTCGCGCGAAAATGAATGTCTTGTGTCATTTGTATTTCCTCCCGTCTCTTCATAGATTAACACGATATCTATCAATTCCTGCGTTGTGTAGCGCTGCATTTTTATACACATGCACTCCAAGCGGCGATCCACACAAAACTAACAGCGGTTATGGCTGACTGATGGTGGTATATGGATTGGATCATATATCATTCCAAAGGGGCAGTGTTAAGAACATTCATACGCGAGCGTGCCATCCGACAGCGCTCCACAGTCCGAGGAATCATCGGAGCCCGAAAGCCGTCAACGAAGCAGCCGTCGCGCTTGCGCCGAAAACCGCCGATGCCTAGATCCGAGCCGCCGGCCGTGAATCGACAAGCAACGCGCTCGCATACAGCGGGCTGAGACTCACGAACTGCAATCCCGGACATCGTCGCTTATATAGGGGGCTGAGCAAGAAGAGAAGTTGGAAAGGTATTCGGTGGCCGTTCGGCGCTTCGTGCGTATATTTCAACGGTTGCACTCAGCCAACTTCGGATACCAGGTCCAACACATATATACATGTATACAAAGTTTGTCATATTATAAAGGTGGTAAACTAGCAAATACTAACATACGTATAGCAATATACGTCAAACGGAATACTGAAAATACTTTGTGTTTTATTATGAGAGAGAATTATATTTTATGTTATGTATATATTGTAAATACTGAATTTATTATATGAAAATAAACGTCTTAAAACAACTCAGCCTCTTCTCTGTGTTCTCTCCCCGGCGCATCGGTCTACAAATTAGTAGTCCCGAACATTGGTCCTTCGAGCCGGATTTGAGAGACACAGTGTGTGAATAGGATATTAGACCTATTTGAGATTTGATACCGTAGACGAACAAGGCGTTCTTTCGGATCAAAAAGCATACTATCAAATATAGTATAAGAGAATCACTACTTTCATCAAAGTTATTGAGACCGGAGACGAACAAGGCGTTCTTTCGGATTGAAAAATACTATCATACATACATTGTGTAAAGGTGCATTACACAAAGACGGGCACAATGGAAACAGAAACTTCTGCGTACAAAGTGCACCGAAGGCAGCTAAAATCCTCGCTTACAAGAGCAGGAAAATTTCTAGAGAGAAGTGAAGACGCACTTGACATCGAGCAATGCAAGGCGCGCTATGAGAAATTCACGTACTTATACGATGAATTTAACAGGATTCAGTCCAAGTTGGAGGGACTAGACGAATCCGAGCTAGAGAATACTGAGCGAGACACATTCGAGGAGAAGTATTTCGAACTCGAAGCTCGTTTCAGAAACATATTAAAAGCCAGTGCGAAACAAACAAGTGGCAAAATGGAAACTTCGTCGGACGTAGTAAAATTGCCCACAATAGAACTACCCAAGTTCGCTGGTGCATACGAAGATTGGCTCACCTTCTATGACACTTTCAGCTCGTTGATACATAACGACAGCAGAATTCAGACCATTAATAAGTTCCATTATTTAAAGTCATGCCTGAAAGGAGATGCATCGAATGTCTTGCATTCTCTAGAAATATCAGCAGATAACTATGCAAATGCATGGCAAATGTTACAAGACCGATATAGCAATACACGAGTGATAGTGCAAAAGCATATCAATGCAATTTTTGAGTTGCCGCATGCAAACAAAGAGAATTTAAATACGCTACGGCAAATATTAGATGGTGTCCAAAGGCACAGTAGAGCGCTAGAAGCGTTAAAGCGACCCATAGGGCAATGGGATGATTTGTTAGTGCACATAATAACCAAAAGGCTAGATTCCCAGACATTCAAAGAATGGGAAAGCAAAATACAAGGCACAGAGATGCCTACGTTCAAGGAATTGACAAATTTCTTAACACAAAAGTGCCAAACTTTAGAAGCAATTGGGAAACCAATGCAAAGTGTGTTAGCGAATCAAACTTCGGCTAACGTTGCAACACACAAGACAAGCGAATGCAATTTCTGCGACGGAAATCACCTGATTTACCAATGCAAATCATTTTTAGGTCTTAGTGTAGAACTAAGACAAGAGAAAGCTAGAAGTAAGCGGCTATGTTTGAATTGCCTAAGACCAAATCACATGGCTAGCAATTGCTCTTCAAAAGGATGCTGCAAGCATTGCGGAATAGCGACACAATAGCTTATTACATTATTTTAAGAAGTCTGATGGGCCGTCGAAGCTTCCTTCACCCCGAGCGGGAACCTCGACGTCCGTATCAACGCACAGCAGCAACAGTGTAAACACTCACACGATGCTTTCTACGGCAGTTATAAATGTCAGCGATGTAAGAGGACGTAAGCACAACTGCAGAGTGTTGCTTGATTCTGGATCGCAATCGAATTTAATAACCAACCGAATGGCTACAATTCTGCGTTTGCCGAAGATGCCGCAAATGTTGTATTGAGCGGAATAAATCAAAGCAGGAAAGAAATACCCCATTCAGTGAATGTTAATGTGAAATCGAAATGCAATGATTTCAGCGCACTATCAACTGCTTGATACTTGAGAAATAGCCGAAAAGCTACCATTAGTGCTATTCCGAGCGAACACTTACAAGTGCCTAAGAACGTGAGATTAGCGGATCCAGATTCAATATACCAAAGGATATTGATATGTTAATAGGAATAGAACTATTTTATCAATTGCTGTGCGTTGGACAAATAAAGCTACACAGAGACGGACCGTTTCTACAAAAGACGTTTTTGGATGGATTATTGCTGGAAAGCTCATGGTACCTGAGACATCACCAAACATGTCTACGATATGCAATGCATCAACCTTGCAGTCATTAAACAGCAATATAAAGAAATTCTGGGAAATAGAACCGTTGCGAGAGGCAAGTGCATTCGCAGAGGAGAGCAATTGTGAATTTCATTTTGCGGAGACGTCAGAGGGAGAAAGTGACGGCAGATTCGTAGTCTCACTCCCATTCAAAGAAAATGTAAGCTCGTTAGGAGGCTCGTATGAGCAAGCAGTAAAGAGATTTGATTCGCTAGAAAGAAGATTCCAGAAGAATGCTACGCTAAAACAAGAGTATGTTGGCTTCATGAATGAATATCTACAACTGGGGCATATGAGACTCGTAAATAACGCTGAAAGAAACAACCTCATTTTTACCTCCCACATCACGCGGTTATAAAAGAAAATAGTCTCACCACGAAGGTTCGAGTTGTGTTTGATGGTTCCGCAAAAACAACGAGTGGAAGATCATTAAACGACACTTTGATGGTTGGGCATAAACTGCAACAAGATCTGTTTGATATCATTTGCAGATTCCGATTGCATAAATATGTATTAACAGCAGATGTAGCCAAAATGTATCGACAAGTTCGTATGAACGAAAAGTCCATGGCATTTCAGAGAATTCTTTGGAGGAAGTCTGAAGAAGAGAGAATTCAAACTTTTGAGCTAACAACGGTGACGTATGGAACAGCGTCCGCCTCCTACCTAGCTATCAAAGCTTTGCAACAAACAGCACTTACAGAAGAAGATGCCTATGCATTAGGAACAAAAGTAATTCTCAGAGACTTCTATGTAGATGACCTATTAACTGGAGCAAGCACATTGGCGGAAGCGAAAGAAATCATTAATCAAGTAACCATGTTCTACAAAGGGAAAGTTTGAACTGAGGAAATGGGCATCGAACAGCCTAGAACTCTTAAAAACTATACCAGAGTCTTGTAGCAGCCATACTGTGTTGGAGTGGGACAAAAGTGATGGCGTCAATACACTTGGTCTTCAATGGAATACCAGAAGCGACTCTTTGCAATATTCAGCGATCAAGTTTGCAGGAGAAAAGTATCACCAAGAACATGTACTTTCGCATATATCCAAAATATTTGATCCCTTGGGCTTAATCAGTCCTTTTACTGTGAGAGCCAAAATCTTAATGCAAGAGATATGGAAATTAAACATAAGCTGGGATGAATCTCTTCCTATGAATATCGAAGAAATGTGGTTGGAGTATGCTCAAGAAATAAATGAGATAGCTGAAGTAGAAATTCCAAGACATGTCATTTCCGTAGAGAATCCGTTGTACTTTGAGATACATGGTTTCTGCAATGCAAGTGAGAAGGCATATGGAGCTTGCGTATATATAAGAGCAGTAGACAAACATGGTGCCATATCTTCTCATCTATTGTGCTCAAAATCGAGAGTCGCTTCTATCAAGCAAATCACACTACCACGTTTGGAATTATGTGGCGCGTTGCTACTAGCACAACTTGTGAGCAGATTAATGCAAACATTAGCAATATCCATTCGGAGAGTGTATTACTGGACGGACTCTTCAATCGTAATACCTTGGCTGAACTCATCAAAAGCACTAAAAACCTTCGTTGCGAACAGAATTGGGGAGATAAGAGAATTATCCAATGTTCTACAATGGCATCATGTTGACACAAAACAAAACCCCGCTGATGTAGTATCCCGAGGAAGTTCTTTGCAATGCTAAGGAACAATAAAGTGTGGTGGCAAGGGCCAAGTTTCTACAAGATTCCGCAGAGAAATGGCCAGCTTCCAAATTTGCTCCTGTAAATGAACTGCCCGAAGTAAAAACCTTAATATGCACAACGAATATGACAGAGGAGTTCAAAATATTCGAACGATATTCAGACTTAAATAAGCTGAAAAGAGTAGTGGCATATTGCTTGAGATTTACAAGAAATATCAAAGCCCGAATTGCTAAAGAACCGGAACATAGTAACAGTGGACATTTGACCACAGCTGAACTAGCCAAAGCAACGCTCGTACTAACCAGAGAAGTACAGAGGCATTATTTCAAAGAATATACACAGCTAAAGAAGGGACAGGAATTACATCCTTCTAGTAATATAATGTGTTTAAATCCTTTTCTGGACAAAGATGGTTTAATAAGGGTGGGTGGTCGATTGCGAAACTCCAACCTTCCTTTCCATGGAAAACATCAAATACTTCTGCCAGCCAAGCATCCTTTCACAACCTTAATTATTAAGAGTGAGCACATCAAGCAATTACACGCTGGAACTCAACAAACAATGGCAGCTATCCGAACCAAATACTGGCCTCTATCGCTAAAGGGTTCTGTTAAGGCACATATACGAAAATGCGTAGCCTGTTTTAAAGCCATCCTACTTTCGGAAAATTATATAATGGGTGACCTTCCAGCCCATAGAGTGACACAGCTAAGCCATTTCAAATGTTGGAGTTGATTATTTTGGCCCAGTATATATTCGGGAAAGTATGAAAAGAAGACACATTGTGACAAAAGCTTATGGTGCTGTGTTTGTATGTTTTGCAACCAAAGCACTGCATATAGAACTAGTTGGAAATCTATCAACAGAAGCATTTTTGGCGGCATTAAAGCGAATGGTCGCCAGAAGAGGCAAGATAGCGAATATTTATTCCGACAATGGTACGCAATTCGTAGGTGCAAACACGGAATTGAGGAAACTATTGAAGCAATTACAGTCTCAAATCACCAAGGAAGAGACCCAAGCCTACTTAGCCAATAGTGAAATCAAATGGAATTTTATTCCTCCTCGATCACCCCATTTCGGAGGTCTTTGGAAAGCCGCTGTGAAGTCCGTCAAGCTGCACCTCAATCGAGTAATTGGAAAGACGACATTGACTTACGAAGAAATGCACACCCTTCTGGTCCAAATAGAGGGTATTCTTAATTCAAGACCCATTACTCCAATATCTAACGACCCAAACGATTTGCAATTCCTTGCTCCTTCACACCTTGTAATGGGATACAATCCAGAAACAATTCCTGAACCTACTTTAACCCATCTTAAAGAAATTCCCTTCGCCGTTGGCAACACATTCAATTCATGCGAGACCACTTTGGACGAGATGGCACCAAGAATATCTGAATCAACTTCAACAGCGGACGAAGTGGCAACGGAAGAATGAAATGGACTAACTCCCGCCAGTTGGTAGTCGTGAAGGATGACCAAGGTCCACCAAGCAAATGGTTAGTTGGAAGAATCAGCAGGGTGTTTCCAGGACATGATGGCGTCGTGCGAGCTGCTACGGTGTCAACCCTACAAGGAGAAATGAAGAGACCCGCGGTAAAGTTGTGCGCGTTACCTATAGACAATCAGTAAGTGCGCCGACAACAATATTTGTAATGAACGTTTTAATTTTTTTTGTGCGAGTCGTGTTAATCATCGTGTTTCAAAGACAGACAATTTGTTCGTTATTCAAAGTGTGTAGTGTTGAAGGCGGTTCCTTCAAGGGGGCCGGTTATGTTAAGAACATTCATACGCGAGCGTGCCATCCGACAGCGCTCCACAGTCCGAGGAATCATCGGAGCCCGAAAGCCGTCAACGAAGCAGCCGTCGCGCTTGCGCCGAAAACCGCCGATGCCTAGATCCGAGCCGCCGGCCGTGAATCGACAAGCAACGCGCTCGCATACAGCGGGCTGAGACTCACGAACTGCAATCCCGGACATCGTCGCTTATATAGGGGGCCGAGCAAGAAGAGAAGTTGGAAAGGTATTCGGTGGCCGTTCGGCGCTTCGTGCGTATATTTCAACGGTTGCACTCAGCCAACTTCGGATACCAGGTCCAACACATATATACATGTATACAAGGTTTGTCATATTATAAAGGTGGTAAACTAGCAAATACTAACATACGTATAGCAATATACGTCAAACGGAATACTGAAAATACTTTGTGTTTTATTATGAGAGAGAATTATATTTTATGTTATGTATATATTGTAAATACTGAATTTATTATTTGAAAATAAACGTCTTAAAACAACTCAGCCTCTTCTCTGTGTTCTCTCCCCGGCGCATCGGTCTACAAATTAGTAGTCCCGAACAGGCAGTTAATACTGAAAAAAAATATAAATGAGTTTGAGTGTCTTAATTTTGGATATGAGCACTTTTTCTCAAAAAAATAATACGTGTAGCTGAAGTACAACAAATGTGTTTATTGAGAGTGGTTTCCCGACATCCTTAACACCATAAATTTGTTCTAATGAATTCTTGCAAAACGCAAAATTTATACGGAATGTTCCGAAGAAAAATGAAGCAAGTCAGATAGAAGTCTTCCGGCTTAACGAACTTCCCCAATTTTAAAAATTTAGGGTTTTCACCTTTTTACACTTCCGGTTAACCGAAAGTCGCCATGAACGTTGTTGTTTTAAATAAAACACACTATATAGGGTATTCCCGTAAGTGGTTCATTAAAAGTTTGTTCTATTATTTAGTTACATTTGAGGATGTGACTTTAACCAAAATGTCGCTTCCGGTTGAGCGGAAATGGACCCCAACTCTGTTATTTTAAATATAATTGTAGTTACATTTATTTTGGGTTTTAAGACCCTAAATAAAAGTCTTCTCAATTCGTTTAATGTTGTTTTTTTTACTTGCAACGTTTCGTTGTTCTTTATCTTCAAAAGCGTATGTTATTATCTATAATAAAGAAGACCAATTTTTAAATTATACAATATTATACGCTTTTGGCTACATTCCCAAGGCTTGGAGAGATACTAGTGTTATGTTCATTCCGAAACCTGGAAAGGACACATACTACCATCTGAAATCATTCAGACCAATTAATCTCACATCTTTTATACTGAAGACTATGGAAAAAATTATACTTCTAAACATTACAGAAGGAGCACTTGTTAGATATTCTCTGCATCTTCTGCAATGAGCATACCAAAGGACTCGAAAGGAATATGGACGCAGGTGTACGCTGATGACATTGTCATGATAGCTAGAGGGAAGTTCCCAGGCGTGGTGGCGGGCATCATGCGTAATGCACTGCGAATGGTGGTGGAATAGTGTCTTTCACAAGGACTCTCAGTTAATCCACAAAAAACAAAGTTGGTTGCCTTTACCAACATGAGGAAACTCAATGACCTAGGCGGCGTTAGATTGTTTGAGCAGGGGTTACAATTAACCAAGGAAGTAAAGTATCTCGGTGTTACCCTCAATGCGAAACTAAGCTGGAAAAACCATTTAATCAAAACAACGGCCAGGGCTATGCAACTATTTTGGCACTGCAGGAAAGTTGCTGGCAAAACCTGGGGGATTAAAGCCGAGGGTGATGCATTGGCTATATACTGCCGTGATAAGACCAGCGATAACATACGAGGCAGTAGTCTGGTGGAGGAGGACAGAAGTGTCCTCCGCAGTGAAACTGCTAACCGCTGTCCAGAGGCAGGCATTGCTGGGAATCACTGGTGCAATTAACAGCACAGAGACCGCCTCTTTGGAGATCATTGTAGGCCTGCCCCCGCTGCAGCTTTATGTGAGAGCGGAGGCAATGAATGCGATCTTTAGACTGAAAGCCAACAACTTTGTGGCATCCCAACTTCAGGGTGGGAGGGCACACTTGCTGGACGCGCCACTGCTGCAAATGCTCACAAACAGCATGGCACCCCAAATTATCTTCACTGGAAAGGTGAAAATCTCCATACCGAACAGAGACCAGGCGCAGCCAGGGCACAGGAGCCGGTATTTCTGGGCCCAGTCCTAATCAAAGGATATCCATAAGCCTGGGGAAACATACGACGGTCTTTCAGGCAGAGGTATTCGCCCTTGCAGCCTGTGCAGAAATGATTGCAAAAGGGGGCTACATGAGAAAGAAAATTAATATAATGACTGAGAGCCAGGACAGCCAGGCTGTCATTACGGCAGTCTCGAACCCCGTAACTAGGTCAAAACTAGTTAGAGTTAGCAAACAATCCTTCAATGCACTGGCACGAGACTACACGGTGTTTCTGATTGGTGCCGGATATGACTAATAAAGGGCAATGTAAAAGCCGACGAACTAGCCAAGGAGGCTCTAAGAGACTCTTCATGGGTCCAGAGCCCGTATGTGAAATTACTAAGGATTCCGCAAGAAGGAGATCTGAACCTGGTTAGATAAAAAAATACAAAGAAATGGAGGTCGACCGAAGGTCAACTTTATACCAAAGCGCTGATAGGGGATGGGGATGTTAGTTTCTTTGATAACCTACTCAGGCGCAATAAGGAAGAAGTTAAAACCATTACTGGGTTGGTAACTGAACACTGTCCCCTGAAAAAGCATCTATACAACACAGACCGGGTAAGCAAACCGTGGTGTAGAAGATGCGAACTACAGAAGGAAACGAGTTTACAAGTAATCTGCACATGTGAGGAACTGAAGGTACTCAGGCAGAAATATGTCGGGAGAGATGTATTGGAGCCCTCGAAGATTCTCAAGATCCCACTGGGCGAGATACTGGGCTTTATAGACAACACCAAGCTGCTCGAGTGGAAATAAGAGAATTAATAGGAACGGTACAATGAGCACCTAGCTCAAGTGCCCGGACATTAAGTGCCCACCCTAACTTTAATGAATGAATGAATGAATGAATATGACCAACATGATACACCTACAGGGGATCACATATATGTACATAAACAGCATATTAAAAATTAACAATTGAGATATATATAAACAATAACAAATGTCCTCTCATCTGAAGCTACAGACTAAAAGCTATGAACTAGACGCATGATGAGTCCAGAGAATAGTGGAAAAAGTGAGCAGGAGAAAGACAGGCAAAAGTATTTCTAAAGGAACAAAGGTGTGAATTTACTAGAGACATACTGAGTAAAGACAGGAAAACTGTCAAAATTGTAGTAGGTCTGCTGACTGGTCATTGCAAACTAAACGGGCATTTGTACAACATTGGCCTGGCGGATGATGCTATTTGCATATTTTGTCAGGAGGAGGAAAAACACCAGTAGACCTAATTGAGACGGCAAAATTAGAGTGCGTCTCCTAGAAAAAAAGGTGACCGCATAGATCCGAAAAGGTTGCGCTGAAGCTTGTCCGTCGGCCACCTTAACCCTAACCCAACTTAACCTATGTGTCGGTTGAGGTCGATGCAAGAAAACACTTTATTATTGTTTAATTGACATAACGACAAATGTAAATAGCAAAGGTAAAAAAGTGTGTGCTTTAATGAAGAAGCATTCTCAGAGTTTAGTATCATCCCAGAAATCAGATACCCAAGCTAAATGCAAGTTTTTGAATATTTGAACTGAAAATCTATTTTAAATGTTGATTACTCTACTTATTGGATAAGCAAGACCATGACATGTTTTATTTTGGTGGAGGCGCCAGGTATACTTCAAGCTTTGTAGTTCTTCCGTACTGTTACTTCTGATATACCATACCATAATCAATTGAGAAAATTGTAAACAAAGTATGGCCGATTTCACTTTCGCTTTTGGCAAAGTGTTCTGAGATTGAAGTTGTGTTTTTGATTCTAATTGATCTGTTATGTGGTCTGTACATAGCCGAGACTTTAGTCCAAGAGTTAAATCTGTCATATGATATCCATTTTCTGGAATTTGTTAACTGTAACTTAAAGATAATCGTTGTGACTAAATTGGATTTTGTAATTTTTAAGTTCTAACAAAAAAAAAAAACAATAACGGCAGATATCCATGACATTCTATTGAACTAAAATAAAGTAATGGGAGAAACCTAACTGAAAAATTATGTAGAGGTATTAAAAAAAGTAATACTGGAAGAGAAACGGTAATATACGTTAAATAATTATAAATTTCTGGTAAATATTACATTTTGTAATGAAAACATCTATAAAAAAAAAGTCACGTGCACCTCTTACTAAACCGACACTTTTCAAATGCTTCACAATGTATTCATTAGTCAAAGGAAAAGAAACACTTCTAACATTTTTTTTTAAATTGTGTCATACATATGCCTACTGATTTACAATCACTAACCTCATCGGTTCTTCTATATGTGTGCGACGTTGCCAGTAGAAGGACGCAAAAAATGCGCGGTATGTAATAAAAATATACGGCATGTGTATATTATTTGGCTCTATCGGCATTTCTGTGAACTAAATTATACATGAATTTTACATATGACGCACTATTTTGCTTCCACCTATTTTCCATCTTAGATACTAAACGGGTTGGAATAAAAATATGAGAAAAAAACCTGGCAATGGTGGTGGCATGACCAACGGGCATGTACGGACAATTTTTTTTTTCTTAGCGGTTTACTCGATTAATAAGGCCGAAACTATTTTGCGTCCGGTATACGACGCATAATAGTCGAGGACGCAAAATGTAATGTAAAATGGCAATGCATGGACGCAAAATAGTGCGTGGGATAAATATATATATATATATATATATATATATATATAGATAATTACTTCAATATTCAAAATATAATTAAATCTGAATCGTCAAAACTTTTTTATGACATCGTGAAGAATTTAAAACGCAAATCGAAATTTAAAATTTAAAAATACGCGTACACAAAATATAATATGATTCCCTAACAACATTGAACATACATGTGTGAAAACTCAACAAGAATAATAATTAAATTTTAGTAAATAAATAAATAAAGTAATTGAAATTAAGAATCTAAGGTAAAATGCTAAGTTTAGCTAAATTGTATTACGATTTTTTTCGAATTGAAACAAAAAGCAAAGTATTTACAATATCTAAATGGATAATAATTAAATCGATCCCCTCTGATATATAGCTTTCACGAGTCTTTCCTTTTTCATTCTCATTAAAACGTTGTGGAAATAATTTTGTACAATTGAAGTGTAGACACGACTAAATTTTTGAAGAAGACAAAAAAAAATATGTCCAAACTTAAAATAATATTTTGGTTCATAAGCTATTCATAACACAAATAACTGCGATAAATTAAGAAAAAATTGTGCAAATTCAATTAGAGAGAAACAGCTAAGAAAAACTAAGGTGTTTTAAATAATAAAATAAAAAAAAAAATTAAATGGCCAAACCATTGAAGTTTCTGCTTATTTAGTTTATATATACTAATAGTAGATTGTATTATATTTATTTTGTCCCCGAAAATAGTGTCATGACCGGGTTTAAACTCAACTGCCAGACAGCGCAACATATAACTTCTTGCTTTTATTATAATATTGATATTTGAATACGATTTGAATCAGTTTTTACTATCATGTCTGACTACGCATTAAGCAAGTGCTAAGAGTGCTGAGGGCTGGTAAATAACTATTTGCACATATTTGTTCGTTGCTCGGGAAATATCCGTTTCTTCGTTACTTTTTTTTTATTTCCGAGAATAAAAATATTTTTTACAATAAAAATTATTGGAAAGTTATGAGGTACTGGTATAATGCAATGCCTAATGAAAATATGTATTTTGTCAATCAACCTCGAACTAAGCACCAAATAGGAAATGTTCCCGATAAACAATAGTAACTGCTTAAGATAACCAATAGACTAAAATGTTCGTGGGCAATGAGTATAATCGTTTTGTTTTGATATAAATAAGCATATAATTCTGTCATTTTTTTGTGTGTTCTCAATTTCATTTTTTGAATTAATTCTAATAACATAATACGTAATATGAAAATTAATACATTTAACTATTTTATAACAGCCAAGCGTTTTCCCACAGAGGGCGACTACTATTTTGATTTATGGTTGACTCGCCCTCATCTTCAGTAAAATTTTAATAACATAAATACACGACCATTGGATAACATAATGACAAACCTGACATTACCAATCATGCAAAACTGAAATGAAATATAATAATAATGCTAAGTATGCACTTCAGAATATAGCAAAGCTATGCTACAAAGTGATTTTATATCCAAGTGACAGATTTACTAAATGTTGAGACAAGTGTGACCCCAATATATGGAATTTAAATTTTCTTGCTTTTTTTGGTAAGTTCAACATTGAAGCTCTAAGTTACTATGATTTTCTAATTTATAATAGTTATGTTGAAAGTTGTAGATACAATAATAATTGCGATAAATGTGAAATCATTATTAAGAGCAACTGTTTTACACTGCATAAATAAAATTTCTGTTATCCATTATTATTATTGCTATTATCAAACTGATATTTTCTCCCAATAATAAGTAATAATACAGTTAATCTCAATGAATACTTTAATAGTAATTATAATTGCAGCTTACATGTTTCGGTCAATAGGATTAAATAATTAAAAAAAAACATATTCTATTATCTTTAATTCTGTTATTTTTTGTAGTAAAATCGGCCTGATGAAGGTTTGCTAAAACCGAAATCGATCGCAGAAAGATTGTAGCAAATAATAAATTAATTAGGATACAGAGGTGTACATAGACTATCTGGGATGCTGCTATTTCAGCTTCACGGGTAAAAAGTTGCTAAATCCTTGCATCGCAGATGCTCTGCCTTAAGCTGCATCCCCATTATGCCGATCGACAAAGCTTATCGACTTTGTAAAAGAAAAAAAAAACTGACAAGAGTCGATATGGGATCAGCAAGCCACGCGGCCATTCGGCAAAGTTACGTGGCACGTATACACTTCTATGGCTTTACTGAGCGATCTTGCCGATCGGCATAATGGGGCTACACCTTTAGGTATATATAAAAGGATGCATTAGTAACTGTATGCCTGTGGTTAATTTTTTCCATCACGTCGGATCAATCTAGTCCAACTGTGTATGTAGGTGTGTGCAATACAAAGTGTGCATCCAAGTTTGGGCGGCTTATAAATACGCATTTGTGAGAATTTACACGTACAAATAGGTACTATATGAATGAATGAAGCGTGACTCCATTCATACTTTAGAACCAAATATCTGTCACAATATAAAATTATATTTTCAGTCTCTGTTTAGCTGGCGGCAAAAATAACTTTTATATAACATTTTACGACCTTTATGTCATAAACATTAAGTGCTATTATAGGATAATAAACGAACGGGACTATTTTCTGTACTAAATGCACATTAATTTAAATTTTGAGAGTATAGATCTCATAAAGATTGCTGGACAAATGTTATCGCTGTATGAGGCACCAGTAAATTGTATGTTTGTCGTTGCTTCAGTTTTACTTTTGTTTAAGCCGGTGTGCCGGTCCGTGTCTCCCAACTTATAAAAGCAACCTCTGTGCTAAGCAAATGTAATAAAATTTATTGTTATGAGGTTTTTTACATATGTCTGTTACCATATTCTTAGTGTTAGTGAATCTTGTAAAGTTATATCTGTTGTAATAATCATGCCAGAAAAGATATAACTAAATGTACCTACATAAATAATTAAAAATGATAATGTTCCTTACAAACACCAAGTTTTTACTTAAGTACTTACACAATTGTTTGAAATTTATTCTGTAACTTATCGTTGAAAGAAATCAATATAATAACCCTTAAAAACGAGAGTAGGAAATAAATACGTCTGTATCTATTGCATAAGTTGAAAGGAAAGCCTCGTATCTCCAGTTACTGCATAACATCATGCAAATGTAATATTTCTTAAGTTAAGTTCTTTTAAAGAAATTACATTTTTCATGCAGTACCTGCTTCCACGCGAGCAAGGGAAGAAAACTTAGTAGATCCTAATAAAATAAAATTCAATTTGTTTCAAGGAAACTGAACATTTCGAGAGCACTTTGGCTGTTTTCTTCAATAGCGAGCGCTTATATCCGTGATGCCATTCAAAACTATAAGTTTTACTTTGTCGGCGGGTATGCGAGGGAGCTTCTTTTACAAAGGTTGACTGGTGGTGCAGACATGATTAATCCGAAGCGTATGTAATTTCTGGGCGACTTACTGCCAATAGTACGCCATAGTGTCGCTTCACATCAACCGCGGTTAAATAACCATCCAGGTAGAAGTTTTTTTGACATAAGCTGCTTACTGTATGGAAATATATCTTGAATCAGAAAACATATTGGTATGATACTTAGAAAAGTTCAACAGTAATTATATATAATATAAAGTCAGATTGTAATCGATTTATTTAACCTTTATCTAAAATTATAATTATATTATAATATTACTATATATAATTAAACATGCAGAAAATTGAGAAAAAATAAATTTGTATTTAAAGTAAAGTACAGCATATCTTCTCACATATATGCAGTCGTTCGTGATTTCTATTTTTACAAATACATATGTATATGTATATTGTGCAAAGTCTCAGGGGCCAATAAGGCTCGCGTAGCTGCTAGGGTAAAAATGTCTTAGTATATTTCAAATTAAAATCTCAACATCAACGTTGGAGCAATTACTGTTATCACGTTGGGTGTAGAGGAGAGGCTCTTAATGCCAACTCTAATAAAACGACTATGATTCCGTTCACATGGAGGAAGAAGCTTCTCAAACCCCAGTGTCCCACTATATTCGGCTCTAAAATACTTGTATCAATCGAGGTTAAATATCTGGGTATTATCCTGGACGCCAAATTGCTGTACAAATTAGTGATTGTAAATTTACCGATTTTTTTCATTTACCGGTAATTCGGTAAATGAAAATACCGGTTTAGCGGTAAATTACCGGTAATTTTTTTTTCATATGACATTGATGAGGATTCCCCAAGAGAATAAAATTAGAAGTCAGGCTAGAATAATACATATTTTGCACAATCTTAAGGCATAATATTAGAATTTTGAAATAAATATTTGTGTTCAATTATTTTAAACAGTTGTTAAAGTAAAAAAAATATATTTAAGGTTCAAATTTTAATGTTATTTACAACAATGTTGTATTAATGTCCGGTCATAATGTGGTGTATTCAAAATTGCTATTAATTTAAATACGTGAAATATTCTCATACAGGGTGATTCTCAATATATGCGACAAACTTTAAGTGCTAATTCCTGGGGTTATTTTGATCATAAAAGTTCATAAGAACATATGTCCAAAATCGCTTAGTTCTAAAGTTGTGCACTGTTTAATAGTAAGTTAATATAATTAATGTTTTTTATTATAAATTAACAAAATAATAGTAAAACAAAACTAACTTGTACTAACTGTTTGAAAATGACCGCCCCCAACTGCAATACAAACTTCTATCCTCCGTCGGTATTGACTGGCGAGTCCGTTCTAAAATACCAGGGGTGTTTCGAATTGTTTTGAAAAGCTGCGATAATACGATTTCTCAGTTCATCGACATTTTCAATGGGAGTCGTATAAACTAATGATTTAAGGTGACCCCCGAGACAAAAGTCAAAGAATTTAAATCTGGAGACCGAGGAGGCCACGGTTCTGGACCTCCCCGTCCTATCCACCGATCTGGATACGTATTGTCCAAAAACTCGCGAGCAACCAAACTAAAATGCGCTGGAGGACCGTCATGCATAAAATACATTTGTAATCTTAATTGCAACGGAACTTCTTCCAGCAGTAGGGTAGCTCCTCTTCAAGAATATTACCTCGCCATTTAACCGCATCGGTAAAAATGTGGACCTATCAAGTAATCTCCAACAATTTTGGCCCACACTTGAACAGAGAATTGATGTTGATGACGGGCATTCACTAGTTTGTGCGGATTTCTTTCGGCCCATATGTGATTATTATGAAAATCAAAATCGCGTTTCTAGAGAAAGTAGCCTCGTCGGTGAAGAATATTTCAGCCAAATAGTCAGGATTTTGTGCGATTTTGTGTTGCATCCATTGACAAAAAGCTGCTTTTTGCGGAAAATCTACCGGCAAAAGTGCCTGCAACCCGTTGAATGTTAATATGGATACAACAGTTGATCTTTCAATATTCTCCAAACTGTGGCCCTGACTAATGTTTAAAGCAAACGCAATTTTTCTGGTGCTTGTAGTAGGATGTTCCTCAAATTTCTTTAGTACCATTCTTCAGCTTGTGGAG